>JAYKAV010002770.1:93650-200112 GCA_035582835.1 Phoebastria nigripes
AAGAGTGCCTGGTACAGTCAAGGGACGCTTAACTGCCCAACTCATTACACGATGGCTAAGGCCTAACAGGAGTTTCTGATCGTAGAGAGGCCTAGGGGAAGGGGGGAAATGCACCACCACATAAGGTTTTCCAGTTGCTCATAACTTTCCTAAACTTTCTAGGGGGGTGAGCCATGGAAAAGAGAAACAGGGCAGAATCTTCATGCATGTGCATGTAATTACGGCGAGAGCAATATATTACATAAATAGGTCTAGTTAGGCTGTTGATGTGACTTCTGCTGACACTAGAGAGGTATATAATACATATTTGTTGTGCATTATTACTGAATCTATTTTTTTTGGTTGAGCTGATTTTCATAAATGATCCCTAGTTAAGGTTAATAAATCTATTTTGCTAGTGCTGATATGTGAGAATATAGCCATGTTATCAGATGTACTACTAAAAATTAAGGATTTGCATGTACGGATTCCCCTGTGCAAAGTAATTCTACATACAATTTATATATGGAAGTGTGTTTCTAATATAACACAGTCATGGCAGTCATTAGTAAATGTCTAGTAAATGTGACTTCTAGATAGGAAAGTTATTTACAGAATCCATCTATTTAATTTTAGATTTCAGAATGAGTCTTGCAGTGCTGAAAAGTTGAGAGTAATTCTAAGGGATGATGTGTTCCCTATATCGCTTGGCTCACTTACTGCTAAAATTTATGTAAAATAATATTCACAGTACAGAGAGAGACAACAACTCATAGCAGTCATTAAAGATATTGAAACCAAGCCTTAATGTGGCAAGTTGTAAGCCTGACCTGTGGTCTGCCAAATCTGGGGTGAATCCACTAATTACCAGATTGCTGTCTCTAGTGGCAAGAAGTTTCATAGCAATGTAAGCCTGTGTAGTTTTTTGTTTGGGTTTTTTTAATTATAACGTTGCAGATTGAGAAAGCAAGTGCTGTTGTGTTCTTTTCTCCCCCTTTGCTTTTTGTTACTTAACATTTTCTATTTCACTGCAGTTCTACAAGGAACTTTAAAACTTTAAAACCTTGAGATGCACTATGCCCTTTTTCCCAATCAACCTGAAACTGATAGAGGTTGTAAACTTGCAAGGTAAGGGATAAACTAACCAAACTGCTCTTTCATGCTTCTTTCCTTATCACCGTGCTGATTATCAGTCAGGTTTTGGAAACTATTACAAAAATGTGTTAAGTACAGTTTGCTGGTTAGCCTGAGCTGTGTGTGTACTGTGGCCAAAAGGGGTTGTCAGCACTATCTGTTTGCAGATTCCTTCTCGAAGTCAGGAGGAGGGCTGAGGTAGCTGCATGGTGAACAGGAGCTGATTAGCTAAAAATTGAACAGAATGACCTTTTTCAGTGACAACCCTCACTTGGATTTAGTGTACATCAGTGCTCAAATTTTAAGAGACCTGTGGGGAAATTCACTACAGGTGGTGTGGTAACTGCCAAGGATTTATTTCCCAAAGCTGTTTTTCTAAATGCCTTGTCATTCCATGGGAAGAGATGGGGTTTGATTGTCTTGCTCTGCACCCTCTTTTCATTTCTCTGTGCAAGTTGTCTGACTTGCTTCTTATTGTAGGTGTATACTTTGCCTGATATTTCTAAGCTTGAGAATTTTAAGAAGCAGATTAAGTTAGTTCTCTGCATTCAAACAGTTCCTTTGCTATGGAATATTGTGTTGCCATAAGTGAAGGGAAGAGGTACAGTAATTTCACTAGAAACCCCTCAAACGTACAGTCTGGTTCTCTTTATTGCACCATTTAAATTTCAGAAATAACTAACTTTAAAACTATTAGCATGACTGTAATACTGCAATAACAAGTGTCAAGTATAGTTATGATTGCTCAATTATGGTTCTAAATTCCTTCTGTCAGTTTGATTTGTTGATCGATTATCTTGTGGGGTTTATATTACAACAGAGAAATGAAAACTTAAACAAACCCCCAACCCTTCAACACTCAAAACAGGATAGTGAGACAAGCTTTGAGAAAGAAATCAAAGTTCCTCAGACTGCTTCATGGTAATGTAATGAAGATAAAGCTTTTAAAAATAGCTCTATACAAATAATTTATGGTTAAATGTCACTTCAGAAACTTATGCTCCTAGATGGTGCTATTACTCAGATCCTGGTTTGCTAGGAAGGCATTTTCCTGATCAATTTTTCTTTGCTCAGATGATGCATGAGGCGCACAACGAACTTAGTGTAAGCTGTATTGATTTAAATGAGAGCAGAATTAAGCATAGAAAATTTTATGTAACATCACTGATTGTGAGGTCCCTTTAGCACTATGAAAGGAGTGAACTGTACATTTATGAGGGTTTTGGGGTTTTTTTTGTAAATATGCAACTCGTGCCTTACCAGGAAAGAGGGCCATAATGATGTCAGCCACGTCTGTATATACACAGCATGATGACCTTTATTGTATCTTGGATGAATAACTAAGGATTGTTTGCATTTATTTAGTATACAGGTAAAGTTGATTTTCGATTAACAAACTGAATTTTGCAAAAGGAATGTATAGATTTTAACAATGCCATCATTTTTATTTTAGGAATGTATGAACATTGCAACATTAGTTTATCCCAAGGGAAGCAGTGAAACCAAGCCATAAGCCTTATATTCTCATTGAAGTCTGAAATTTGATGAGATGTGGTCCTGTGAAATTTCCTTCATGGAAATTGATATTTTATTAGATAATACACTTTCTGCTTATTTTGCATCAATTATATAGGAATAATTATGATCAAAATCTTTTTCCCAAGCAGTGCTCTGAACACATTTTCTGTAATAATACATTTCTGATGCAATAGATTTGCTTTTCATTTTTCGTTGCTTAAATAAGCAAAAGCAAAATGTGATAGCAATAGAAGTGCAGTGACATAAATAGAATCAGAGAGCCATTCTGACTAAATATCACCAAAATAATATCTCTGAGCAATTTTCAGCCATTTTTTAAATTGGAGTTTTTCTACATGTAGAAACCCTTGATGTCTCTCTTGGGACCTTTGTAAATGATCTTTTCCACACAAGTCAATTGCCATTTAACATTGCTAAGCAGTTGAACTGATTGAATAGCATCTTGTAAAGAAAACCAATTAAATACCTCTATATGTAATGCTGGGATCAATAAGTTGGCTTCAGCAGTTGCATCTTATCAGTCCCAGTTACTAACATCTATAGAATTTTTTATTATAAATAAAATTTAGTTTCCAAACATAGATGCTGTGTGCTTAATTGTGTGTAAATAAAAGGTAATTAAGAATAAATGAGATAAACAGCCTTTAAATTAAGGTAACCATTCCAAGTCGTCCTCAGAAACTCCCAAATCAACTCTACCAATTTCCAAGTATAGTAAAGGTGAAATGTCATCAGCTTCGTAAAGTTTGTTTAGAATCATATTAAGATATGCTTCCTGGTCATTGCGGGGGTGGGGGAATATTTGGAAATCTAAAGATAGACCTATCACACGCAAAGACGACTATTAATAGCTCCTCCTAATGCATCCAAAGGTGTGAGTGAACACCATGCAAGGAGTCATCATAAAATCTGCATCCTAACTGAAGTTGCAGTGGCAACTATGGCTGGAGGGAGGACTGGAACGAGAAGGGGTGGTAGACCACCTCACAGAAGTAACAACTATCTCCTGTTCTGAATTCACCCATTTTCCTGTTCTGAGTCTTTGCTATGCTGCCCATAGCCTGAACTGTCTCTCCACTGACTCCTTTGTGTCCAGTTCTGTGTAATCCCTCCATGACCTTTTCTGTCATGTTGAGAGTGCAAGGACTGTTCCCTGGGCACTTTAAAGATTTCCCCCCCCGCAATATATCTTCGTATTCTTTTTGATCAAACACTGGAGAACCAGTACAGTTGAGTGTGAGTGAAATGCAGGTCTTTTCTTGTGGCTTTATCAGTGAGATAGTTTTTATACTCCTGCTCTGTTACACCGGTGCAAGTTTGTCATCAATAATGGGCTGCTGAGATGTTACTGAGGTCATAATTTGACCTGTAAATCTTTACTGCTTTTGATAGTGCATGAGAAGGCAGCAATGTGGCTTGGTTTTAGGAGTTTTCAGAACAGCTGAAGAAAAAAAAAAAGTCTTACTGTAGACTGAAGAAGTGGAACTACAAGTATTGAGAAGTGATCATTATGGAACCTCACAATTGCATGTTCAGAGAAATTATCTGAGTGATAAACACAGTTCTTTAAACTATTCCCTTATTTTAAAAGGATCATTAATTCCTACCTCTCTGGAAATGAAGGCTAATACGCAAAAAGGGGGGAAAGTAATTTAAAAATCAACCAGTCCAGAAGGGTCACTAAACCCATGAAATGCATATTAAGTATCTACTTCCACAAACTCCTCTTCAGCAAAATGCTTGAGCCTTTTGGCTATAGGTCAAATTATGTCAGAGGCTCTGATCAATAAAGAAGCTGTTAGCCTCAAAGCCGCTTCCAGCAGGATGTCTATCCAGGAATATCTATTAATTTTGTGTGGGTGGGGTTTTGTGTACATGTGTGTGTGCATGCACATAAATTCTTTGTTAGACTTCTACTGATTCCTTAAATCTAGAGGCTTAGCATTTTAAGGCAATTAGCTGAAATATGCTTCCAGGTTTTTGGTTTTTTGTTGCTGTTGTTGCTTGAGCAGTTAAAAACTGGCACTTAATAGCCTGCCATTTTAAAGTACTGCTGCATAAGCTTTGCAAGCTGAGCATGCCGTGCATGCTGCACTAGAGCTGTAGGCAAGTTTACATAGCACAATGCTGTGCCCGTAGAGAATACTTTCTGTGAATGTTGTCTTCCTTTAATAACAAAACCCTATGACTTTACTGCTGCTTAGTCCTGTTTGTCCAAGTATAGCTAATAGAACTGTTGCTGAGAAAGTGATTTTTTTCTCTTTCTTTGTGAATAAAATTCTGAGGGCAATTATGTTCTGGCGTTTATTCTGATAGTGGGAGTATGGAGGCAAGTAAGGACAAATAAGTTGTGCAGAGGAGGATGTTGATGATAATGATTTGCCATCATGAATGCCAGGTAGCTTTATCTTTCACCAAAATGTAATCAGAGTTTGACAGACTTTAGAAAACCTGCAACAAGAGTGAGTTTAGACCTACTACTGCCATTAGTTTCAGTATAATAGAATTAAACTGAAAATAGAGTGTATTTGTGTGCCTGATTGCTTAAAACCAGTCATTATCATTTGGTATACTGATTCAAGTGGGCTGGGGTATTAGTTGATGTAAATCCAAATTAATGTAATAACCTTCCCATTCTGGATGAGTCAACAAAATTAACAAATGGTATAATCTCATTTATTCCTCCATGGTTCATAGAAGTAGTTCATAAATAGTAAAAGCAAATGGTATGTCAGGACTGCCTCTGATACAAGAAGGAAATGATAAGCTTGCTTTATTCTCATCTACAAATCTTCCTGTTTCAAGCATGTCTTACAATTTGAGAAAAGACCTTATAGTCTTATAAGGCTATTTGAGATCCTGTTATGGATCACTTATCCTTTGAAGAGAAATATTTAAGAGGGTGTTTACCTTACTTTAGCCCACAGAGCAGAATAAATATAAGGGAGAGATGTTTGAAAGCCAAGGGGTCTCTTGACTCTTAATTTCCATTAGGAGTAAGTGGGAAGCTGGAGCCTGCTGCATAAAGAGACCTGTGTACACAGCTACTACTTAGCCACCTAACTCAATGATTTTGTGTCTGCTTTAAGATCTGGGCTTTATTAGAGTGAATTACACGTTGAGGTGACATTTCTGTCTTTTAAAATTTGCTTCCCAGAAGGTATTTGCAAGTATTGTCACAAGAAGCTAGTTGTTTCTTAATGTCTTTGGTAGGGAACCATGTCTTTGTTTTACTTTCTGTGACTTGCATTCTTTGCTCAGGTTTCTGTGCTGTTTAGAAATTAGATTCCAGAGTGCCTTGATTCTGGGCCAAGGTAATATATGGGAGACGTTTGTATTGAGATGGCTTATCTTTCTATTGCATTCCAGTGAGAAAGGGTATCAACTGCTTTAAGCAGTGGTCCTGCTCAGCTGTTTCAGAGAAATGCTGTAATCAGAACGTGCAGGAGAAATGTATTTTCCTGGCTGAAATTCTGGTGGAAACTAGATTACACTGCAAGCTTCTGAGCTGAGCTTCCTGATGTGATGGAGAGCTTTGCTTCAGAAACAGCTTTTGAAGGTGGCAGTGTGGTTCACCTGACTTTCACCTGTTTAGAAGAAGGAGCACAAAAGAAGTGGCAGGTACCAGAGATGTCCTTCTCTACAAATTACTCCATGAGTTGCCTCTGCCTACATTTTTGTTAAAAAGTAGCTGCTGAATTAAGTTAGCAAGTGTCAGGCAAGAATTATGAGTATCTAAGGGATGCAGCCAAAAATTCCATATTTTTTTTCTTCAGACTATTTCCAAGTTTATCTCCTACTTAAAAATAAGAATTTTTGTGTTTCAGTTTTGCAGTTTAATTAGAGGCAGCTTTCCCCTACAGGTTATTCACAAGATGGAAGCTTCATTTTTTTTGTCCAACTCTTTGTGACCTTTTCTTTTTCCTCCTTTTTTTGTTCTTATAGATATTGTGCAGATTTTAAACCTTTAGGTAGTATTGTAATGGAACGTTTCCCCTCATATCTGATATTTTTAAAACCCAATTCACATGCTGGTGAATGTTTTTATCCAGAAAATAATTTTAACAGCACTGATTATGACATAAAAATCACTAAACTTTGTTAAACCTCTCAGTAAAGATGCTTGCCTTTTAGATTATCCCCCCACATACACAATTTGCCTGCCAACCATTACAGTTAGTAACAAGAAAGGAAGATTGCCGTCTTCACCAGCAGAATTTGCAAGACATGTCAAACTTGCATCTAAAGGGATGCTTTTGGTAGCAATGGGTAGTTAGTGGTCTGAGATTAATATTACTGAAACCCCACTGAAAGGCAGGTTATGGCAATGATGCGTTCTCATTGGGGAAGTGCAAAAAGCAGAGTGAACAATGGTAACTTACTAGCTTATTAATCAGGTCAAATTAGGCTTGCACCAGTGGGGTATATCTGATTCGTGATGATGCTTTGGAAATAAGCCCTTGGCTTTTAGAGTGTAGGAAGTTGCAAGGCAGCCTGGCTTACGCTCTGGTATGGAGCTGTATCCTGGAACATGGACTGGTGGACAGTGGCGTTGAGACATGGAGCAGACACTTCCTGCATACAGAATGAATCTTCATTCTTCATTGCTTGTAAGGTCTCTAGTTATTGTTGGTACAGGTTCACTTTCTATCTAAACGTCACACGTATCTGCTTCTCTAGAATGGTCAGTAACATCTCATCTGAAAGCTGTTGTTAGAGCTGTATGCTGTACAGTTCGTGCTATTATTTTAATTTTTATGGAAATGCATCTTGCATTTTATATATTCAAATCTCATGAGTAAAACTGTGGATTAAAGGTTGTATACTTTATCTGCAACAAGAAAGGATGTAAGGGGCTCAAAAAGTGAAAATTATGTAAGCTCGAAAGAACAGAAATAGCCAAATGATCAAATCCTTCTCACAGTGCTATAACAGGTCTACAGTTGGTAGACCTACATTGCAAATGTCTTCTGTGTTCTGGAATTGCTACAAAGACTAGCAGTTTCAGTGATTTGGAATACCAGCTTAGTAAAGGAAAAGCAACAGGAGCTTGAAACATTTTCCTCCTCAACTCTAATGGATTTGGAAAGTAAGTTTAATTTTGGCCTTTCCATAGATGAGTTGCTGTAGTATATAGCTATAAATAAAGTAGCTATAAATTAAATTCTTGTACTATAGTCTTGTACAAACAGGAAATAACTTTAAAGTCTCTTGAAAATATTGTGCTTATTCTAGAGAACGAGATAAGAGGGATGTCCAAAGTATGATCTTACAGAAAATGACAAAGGTTTTTCCCAAGATGATTTTAATGCCTGAATATCAGCTGACTTAAAAGATTGCAGTAGTGGTTTTAATATTGCTAAAGGAGGGAGAACTGGAAAGCAAACTGAAGGAGCTGTGAAGCATAAACCAACCCACATCAGACAAAGGATATCTGTGATGTAGAACTAGCCTAAACAGGCTCTTGTGAATCTGTCTGTATTGATTCCACTGTCTCTGGATAGAATCACTAGAAACATTGTAGAATAGGAAGGCTGGACAACTTAAATAGGTTTAAGGCTGATAGAGACAAAGAAACTGGGGAAACCAAGGATGTATTACAGGAAGAACCTTTCTTTGGCCCAATAAGTTTCTGACAGAGTAGCTTTCCTGTGACTACAAACATCTACAGAGGGGTGTTTTCATTGTTTAGCGCAGCCTGGCATCTCACTGCTCTATCTCCTTGATGGAATTTTGTTGGAAGGTGCAGGGGCAGGTTATTGGTTTGGTTTATTTATCTGGGGGTACTGTTAGACTAAAGCAGCCTACTTCTTTTCATTATTTACTTTTTTTTTTTAACATCCCTTCTGGTGGTGAATTTAATTTTAGTTTACCCTTTTATCATTTTAGTTGCTTTCTGTAACTTGTTTTGTCCTTCAGTAATCAATTGAAGTTAATTGATCTGAATTCAAGTCCTGGAACAAAGTCAGAAGACAATAATAATCTCATGGTCTTCACTGCAATTCTGTTTTCTTTTGATTGTCATTCCGTCAGTGCAGTATTACAGTTGGCTTCTTGGCCACTGCTGTCTGTTTTTAACAGAGCTTTTAAAAGTGCATGAATTTGTTGTTTATATTATAGTTGGCTTTATGCTAGGAAATTCATATCCGTTATCAAGGAGTTGAAATATCAGTATCCTACCCTAAGCAATTACATGAAAGGAAAAGGGAAAATAATTTGCTCAAAATGTCTTTTCACTTCTTTGGCTTTGAATTATTTGCCAGTTATAGGCAATAGATTTTTTTTTGTTTGTTTTATTACTTGAAAATAAGTTCTGAAGTACCAGAGAAAAAGCTTGTTATGCAGAGTAATAAATTGGAAGAAAAAAAATCTTGATTAATGAAGAGTATGTATAACTTCCCAAATGAGCGTTAAACTCTTCAGATTCTACTCTTCATTTATAGTAGGGATTGTTTTATTACTGTTATTTTACTGAAAAAGAAACTCAGTTCTAGGAAATCAGGACTTCTTTTCTATTTTGACTGTCACATATTGCACTACATTTACATTGGCTAGTGTCATAATGCTGTTGTCATCTCGTTTCTAACTCGTACACTTTGAACATGAAATGAGGAATTACTTTTCTTTTATCTGTTGTTTGGCTGTAATGGGAAAGTGACTTGGAGTTCTGCAAAATGCAGCCAGATCATCAGGTATTGTGTCCCTTATGATATAGGCTAACCTACGGAAAATCTGAGAAATTTTGAAAGGTAATACTGAATTCTTTCTCTTCTTTCTGGAAAGAAAGAAAGAATTCTACAGAATTCTTAGTCCTGAATGTACCATGTTAAATGCCATCTCATTATTGCTGAGTAACTCTGCTCTCCAAAGAGGCATATTAAAGGAAACCTAAAAGGTTAACTCTAGAAATGGGCAGTGATCACTCCTTACCTTCTTACAATTCCCTGTCTTCATGCAGAGACTTTTTTTCTTGGCTGTGACTGGAAAAAATATTGGGAATTAAAAACAAGCATTGGAGGAATGCACATGCCAATACCTAAATAGAGAGAATTGTTCTGAGCTTAGATTCTGTGCTTGCATTCGACAGGAATTCCTCCTTCACTCTTCTGCACGTCTTTTTAGCCTAACATCTGAGTTTTTTCCAAGTCTGGAAATTTCTTCTCTAGTTTTGTCTGTTCTAGCCCAAAAATAGACCTACAGATAGACAGGAGTTATCCTGTAGCTGTATGACTATAGTCAGTGGCCTAAATGCTTTTTCAAGGAGGAAGACGGAGGCCAATGCTGTAGGTCCAAAACCTTTTTTTTCATTTGACATCCCATCTGTTATGTGCTTAATCTGTTACAGTGGTCAGATTTTTGTTTGCATGACTATCACTAACCATGTCTTTTGACAGGCACTGAGCAGAATTCAGAAAGGAAGGCTCTTATTGAAAAGTATTTATTTTGAGGAGACACATTGTATTGTTTTTCATCTTAAAATAAAAACAAGTTCCCAGGGAATGTTGACTACCCTTTTCATTAGTAAGTCATATCTGCTAGATTCACATGAATGCATTTTACTTCAAGGAACAGCTGGTAGATGATTTGGCTATTGACTGTGAGCTGGACTGTACTTTTTGGTTGCCACACACAGTTTGTATAACATTTAGTGTTGTATAGTGCATTTTAAAAAAACATGACAAATCTTAGGACAAAAGACAGGGTTTTCTATTTTAAAAGTATATATGTATGCCATATGGCTGGCTGTACACAAAATGAGAGAGCTATTGCTACTGCTGTTTCTGTACAATCAAAGAGAATATAAAAATTGAAAGAAAACTTCATAAGTTACTGAAATGTTTTCATAGTTTTTTGATCAGAAAGCAATTTTCTCTTAAGGAAACTATAATTTAATAGAAGAGTATTGACAAATAGTGTAAGAAAAAGAATAATTTTGAGGCCATAGCTTCCAATTTAAACATTTTACACATTTTCTACAATAACTTGTCATAATGACATTGAAGGTAAAGTGTTTGGGCTGCCAATGCTCGAATATAAATCTAAATAAATAAAAAATCTACAGGATATTGCTCAACAGCTGCTTTCAAAGCTCCAAATGTGATATGAAACATTTTAATACAACTTTAATAGCTCTTAAGACATGTTTATCACTGTTGTAGAACCCCTGCAAATTGTGTTGCTGTACTTCAGGTGCGTTCATGCACGTGGCACAAAGTTTTCTTTACTTAACAAAAAAAAAAAGGGCTACTTACTTTCTCCAAATATACTACTAGAAAAATAGATGAAAAGGTTAATTGCATACATTTTGGCAGTCTTTAGTTACTAAACAACAAAACAGAATGAAAGATGACCCCTTTTGTCTATGGGTTCTTGAACATTTAATCACCTTCTTGATATAGAATATTGATAGGGAGTATTATTTATTTTAGAAAATAAATAACAGCATCTGGTTTAAATGCAATTATAGATATGAAAGATAGCAATATTTGGATTCAGCATTGTGAACTTCCTAATGCAAACCCAAAAGATGTGAAATTAGATGATAGAATTCATTTATGTGTAGAAAACTTTTATAATATTTCCGTGAGTTGATCTAGAAAGTCTGGATGGAAACACTTGAGGGAGTGGTTGCAGTAGCAGTTTAGAAAAAAAAAAAAACTTCTTGTGCTGTCAGAATTTTTTTCATCTTTTCTACTATAAGTGCAAGAAGGTTGTTCAAACCAAGAAGCTTGCTACTGGTCTAATATGTTAGTCTTGCACAGGTGTTGCAGCATATGATGCAATCTAGGGAGCTACATGTTCTTCAGTTGAAATTGCAAATGTGGGCAGGGCAGTGATGCGATTGTTAATGGTGTTTGCAGCGATTTGCAGTTTCCCCCCCATTTCCTAAAAGTGCATCTTCTAAAGTACTCCTATCGTTGCTGTTAGCTGGGAGAAACAGCAGAAGGAGTAGCAATAACAGGACACTCAAATATATATCTGGAGATGTCAGCAGCATGCATGGAAACATAAAAATACTTGGCTTTCACAAACCATCTCTATGATGGCAAAGGCTGTCTCTGCGTATCCTTTCCAAACCATTGCTCAGCAAATTCAGTGTATGTTTGAAGTTTGCCAGCAAGCCTCTGGGAGGAGGAGTGAGTTTCTACATCCTTGTGGAGTTCCTGACATAAAATGCAATTATCTTGGCTTCATGAGAGGTAGATGAATTTTACCATCATTTTGTGTAGGTGACTGTCAGAAGTCTTCAGTTGTCCAAAAGTAATTTTTGTGTGACTTTCAAAGTCTCCTTTACAGCTGCCACATTTTCAACCAGTCACAAAGATTTACTGTCTCAACTCTCAAGGCTTCAGGTTTCACTGAAAAACTTTCATTCAGTTGTTTCAGGACTATATGAATTTTTACTGCAATTTACATGTCTCCTCAGTTTCAGGCCTTATATGGTACATTTGTATTTATTTACTGATTAAACCATTGATCTTTCCTTAAGGTGTATAAAAAAGAGCTGTATTTAAAAAAAAAAAAAAAAAAAAAAAAAATTAGCAGCTTCTCTCAAGTGGACTTGAATTTGAAGATTACATGTGAAAGCACTCTATAGTGCAACATACAGATGTGCCTGGTTTCAGGTTTTCTTTACTTAACTACAAAGACAATATTACAGGGAATCTGCCTTAATTTTTCTTCAAGAAATTGATGGATATATGTGAAGCGTTTTTAACTGCTACTTCTGCATTAAAATTGGACGATGCAAGCAGTCTTGCAAACCTTGTAATTACAGTAGGAGATTTGCCTGCCCCAGGATTGCTCTGCAGGGCTTGCTGCTATTGCTTGTGCTTGCTCTAGGCTGTGAGGAATTAACAAAAACATGTCAAACCCTGTTATATGCACTTTTTGATATCAACCAACACTGCAATCAAATATTACTGTCAAATTTCTGCATACTGAGTTTCTCTGTTTCCTGAAGCTGCTCATAAACATATTGAATTATTTGGAATGAAACAAAGAGTTTCATACATGCTGCTGGGTTCAAGGTATATATTGGGGCACACTTAGAAACAGAGATACTTTTGGAAAGATGAAAGTAAGAGAATTTCTCTGTTTCAAATTAGATCATATTTTTTAAAAAGCCATTTTGTTTTGCTTGACCTTTGGAAAGAATAGTCTAATCAGCAGTTCTTAGTATTGTAAAATTGCTAATGTGAAGGAGCTCCTTGTACTGCCTATGTGAGGAGGAGAGAGCAGACAGGTCCCACACGTG
This sequence comes from Phoebastria nigripes, assembly GCA_035582835.1. Taxonomy (NCBI): domain Eukaryota; kingdom Metazoa; phylum Chordata; class Aves; order Procellariiformes; family Diomedeidae; genus Phoebastria; species Phoebastria nigripes. Next base: position 106,561 of record JAYKAV010002770.1, read on the forward strand.
ACCCAAAAAAAGTCCTTTCTGGGACCAGAGGGGATTGTACATAGTTAGATATACTCAGAAAGTCATTGAATTGGTTGAAATCAAGTAAAGGACCAGCCTCCTGAAACACAGTGTGCAGGAGAAGAGTGGTTTAAACACACCCCCCCACCCCCCTTTTTTTTTAATTTCCCTTCTGGCTGTCTACTTCCTTTACTTTTTTTTGCTTGTTGGTTCTGTTTTTATCTATGAGGTTAAGTATTTCAATCCTGGAGAAATAAAATCCGACTTTTGGTCTTGTTTGAGGATCCTACTGCTCAGAGAAGGTCTGGGCAATTGCGTTGCTCTTGCTGACTTGAATCCTGTTAAGTCTGAATGAAACACATCAGCTGGGAGCCAGGTACCTTTCACGGGTTTCACATGTTTAATTTTTGACAGCTGCAATTCCAGAGCTTGTTAGCAGCCAACCATGTTATTAATAGAAATTAAGTAAATGATTTATAATAATGAATAGCCATCTAGCACATTAGCTTTTAACAGTCTGATTGATGTCAAGAATCAGGAAGGATGGCAAATGGAGAATATGTACATGTCTGCTTCCCATGTCAGTAAATGAAATACATACAAATACGTGGCATCAGTAGCTATGGAATAGGTCAAAAGTTCTGTAGTTTTGTCCATGAAACAATTTGTTTTCCGTAAAAACCTTATGAATAAATGATACTCTGAAACAATTAGAAAAGGTAGTATCAAATTGATATACAGTCATTTTAATGTTCATACCTTATTTTCAGAAATAGTATCAGCCATCCAAATCCCATTTTATTAGCAGTGGATTTATGAGTCATTGTTGCAGCTTGCTCAGGTTGCTCAGGATTCAAAGATGTAGAAGAATGTCCTCCAAATGCTAGCTCCTCAGAACACATTTCTTGCTGTGAATTTGGGAGGGCAAGTGTTAGTCTGCACTAGACTTCTCTTAACATCATAGGAGGATGTGATCAGCAGTTAGGTTTAGTAACTGATTTTTGCATTGATTTAACATAAACTGGATGTCCCAAGTTAGTACCTAGCTTCTCTTGTCAGCAGAGACTTTAAAAAGTGCTGCTTTTTTCTTTTGAGATTTGTGTAGCTAAAGGCAAAGGTCTGCAATTAATCTTAGCACCTGCTGAAATTGACATTTTTGGTGGAAGTAATTTAGTAAGGATTCCCACCCACCCACCCCTGCCATCTTGATGGTGGCTATTGATGGAAATATCAATTAACAATTGGATGGGGATTATCAAACTGCATTTTGTCATTATGTCCTATGCATTGTCTGGAAAGGCCTAGAGCCAACATTTAGTAAATGCATGGATAAATCAATAAAAACAAGTGAAATCTCTAGCTTTCTACTGAAATACTGCAAGTACAAGGGTGGGGGAGGGAATGCCATAAAAGAACCTTTCAGATGGCAAGTTTAAAGGATAGAAACACGTCTTTAGTCAGTCAACTGATTTTTCCCAGAGTGCAGTCAAGGAAAACAATTTTTGTTTAGATATTGGCTGGAAGAAGGACTGTTTCTTGTCTTTTGAAATACCTTAATTTGCTTTTGTTCTAAGGACACAAAATAGATCTGTTCATCAAAGACTTTGCTGATCGTGTTTCTGTTACTGTTGCTATGCTAAAATAAAAAAGAATCCGATTATCAAATAAAAAAGCATTGTATGACAAGTAATGATACTTGCACTATGCATTTATAATTTTATTAGCATTGTGGTCACAGTGATGTTCCCTTTCCCTGTTTCATACTTTCTATGGTTACTGCTATTTCATAGATGAATTGTGGGGAGGGGAAAAAAAAAAAAAAAATCTATTAGCTTGTCCCATCTGTCTTTCTGCCTTTTTTTTATTGAATAAAATAAAAAAGCTGCGGCTTGTGACTATTGCCTTTCAACCTTTCGTGGTGCACATCCGAGAAGAATCTTTCCTGTAACCTCTATTGGGTGGCTGAAGACAGCAAGCAGGTTATGTGGCATTCCCTGCCACTGCCATCCAGCCCAGCATTCTTTTCTCAAGGTGAGGCAAGCCCTGCTCCCCTGTCCTCCCCTTCCATGTCATGTATTCATCATGGTAGAATGACTGAACCTGGGAGTGGAACCTCAAGAAACAAGGAGTTTGTCTGCAGACACCTGTTGCTACTTCTTTTGGAAGTGATCGTCCCCCTGTACTCGGCACTGGTGAGGCCACACCTTGAATACTGTGTTCAGTTTTGGGCCCCTCACTACAAGAAGGACATTGAGGTGGTGGAGCGTGTCCAGAGGAGGGCAACGAAGCTGGTGAAGGGTCTGGAGAACAAGTCTTAGGAGGAGCAGCTGAGGGAACTGGGACTGTTTAGTCTGGRGAAGAGGAGGCTGAGGGGAGACCTTACTGCGCTCTACAACTACCTGAAAGGAGGTTGCAGCGAGGTGGGTGTTGGTCTCTTCTGCCAAGCAACTAGCGATAGGATGAGAGGAAATGGCCTCAGGTTGCGCCAGGGGAGGTTTAGGGACATTAGGAAAAATTTCTTTACTGAAAGAGTGGTTAAGCATTGGAACAGGCTGCCCAGGGAAGTGGTGGAGTCACCATCCCTGGAGGTATTTAAAAGACGTGTAGATGAGGTGCTTAGGGACATGGTTTAGTGGGGATGGTGGTGTTGGGTTGATGGTTGGACTTGATGATCTTAGAGGTCTTTTCCAACCTTAATGTTTCTATGATTCTATGATTCTTTTGATAAAGTATTATTACTCTGGATTCTTCAAAAACATGCTTGTATTGAGAGAGAGTAGATGCTAAAAACTGATAGCTCAAAACACAGGTCATTTGAATGGAATCAGGTATATATATTTTAGTACTGTTTTTATGACCAGATCCAACCTGTACATTTGGCATAGCTCCTAACTTCTCTTCACTGGCAAGCAGGGCTGTGCCTTAGCTTAATAGGTAAAGCTGTGCCTTTGCCTTGATGGTTAAGGGCAGTTATTGCCAGTAATACCCCGCTTTGTACTAGAGCCCAGCTTCCTGTCAGGCATGCCTGTAGTCTCTTACATCTGTGTTTATCTTTGTCAGACTACTTAGAGGTAGCAGCTGTATCACAACATTAAGCAATTCTAATTTTCTCTCTTGGCCAGTGTGACAGCTTCAAGTGACGTGATGTTGCATACACCATGTCTCAGGGTAGTTGGATTTTTCATCCAAACATAAGCATATGTTATGTGTTTTCTTGGTACCGCTGTTCTTTGTAGCTTTGTTGGGCTGCAGTAATATTTCTGCTGTGGATGGGAAAATGCAGCAACCAAGAATCTTGTTAAATTACAATGAAATTGTTCTGTGTGAGGATGTCTGTCATATCCTTTGCTTAAGAGTATGGAAAGGCATTTACTGACATGGAGATTCTTAAACTGGCATTTATTTATCCCATTGCACTTGAAAAATTTCTGAGGCCTTCTAGCCTGTGACCTTGTTGCTTGTATTTGTCACCATTTAATTGTTTTTGTCATGCTTTCAGTTTGCTATACTGACAGCAAATGGAGGCATACTAATAGCTTGATGTGAAGGAATTTTAGTCAAATACACATTTTTGTATAAAGTTCTCTCCCTGCCCCCCCCCCCCCAACATAAAGCTTGTCTCATCATCAGGAAAAGATGTCTTTGCTATCTTTTCTTTTTACTGAAGAACCTATGCTGGATTTTTTTCTTATATTAGGATGCATCTGTGCCTAATGGTTTTGAGCTTTGGCAGTAGGAGTCAATCTAATACCGTCTCTCAAGGCCAATTTCCGGTTGATCTCGGTTTCAGAGATTTTTTTAATTTATTTGTCTTTCCATACTCAACTGTTGATTTACAAAATAATTTTTTATCTTTCAGTTGACAGCTTTAGCCAGTAGATTTCTATGCAGTCTGACAATTGCCAAAGCCCTTCATCCTATTTCTCTGCATTTCTCCCCAACACAATCAGGTCACTGAAATAAGCTGTTGTAGCAATTTAACATATGCTATAAGCTCTCATGTGAGAGGAAGGATTAGTTCAATCTTCTTCCTACTTTAATGTCTTATACGGTTGCAATTGGAAGGGTCATTTGTTTCCGAGCAATCAAACAAAAGATAACTCATGCAGGTGACAGTCGGGCAACCACAGCATGTCTACCTAAATGATAACACTGTGCATTCTTACATTCCCGTTTTCTTCCCTGCTGGTGCTATGATAAGCTCTGTAATTCAGTAAGAACGTTACTGCTTTCACAGATTCTGGAAACAACTTTCTAGTTGTTCTAGACTACTTTATCAGTCATAATTCCTCAGTCTTGCCTCACAGTACGGTTAGAAGATTACTTTCCATGTGATGGGGTTTTAAAGCTTTTTATTTCTTCTGTCTGTAACACTCCATGTGGTCTTGCAAGTGGAAGAGGGGGATATTGCCGAGTTCTTTGTTTCATTCCTGAAAGACTCTGAAGGAGGGGAGGATCTAACACAGTCAAGCCCTTGTGCTGTACTGTTATAGCAAGGGTCTGCAGACAACTGGTAACATATACAGTAAATAGAGGCTAGAATGTTCCTCTTTTACTCCCCATTTTATTGATATTGTAAAGATGAATGGGATATCAAAAAGAATTGCCACAGAAAGGAACACTCTGAATTTTAATGAGGGTCAAATCATTGAACACAGCTGTGACAGATGATCACAAAATTTATTAAAGTATCTATTGTGAGACTGTAAATTAGATGTCTCAAATAATTGACATGTTACTTGGCAATGTAATCAATATGGGTTAAACAGTTGCACATAAATTATTTTTGCAAACGGTTCCCTGAGATACAGCTGATGAATTTAAATTATCAAAGGGATAAATGGTCTCTCCTTGCTGTTCATATGTTTGGAAGATGTTAAAAAACACGTTTGTGGCACTAACTACTAGGAGAGTTTGTTTTGCCTGGAAGGAGTTATTACTAGATTAGAAGTTCCACGGTTATGTAGACTTTTGAAGCAACTTTCCTACTTTTGTTTCTGTAGAAATTCAATGATTCTTGGTAGCAATTTCAAAAGAAATTATAATCTGTGACCTGGGAGAACAGTTTAAAAAGGGAGGGAGAGAAGAAAAAGATTCAAAGATGTATTTTTTTAGAACTTTTTTTATTAGGGGTAGCATCTACTCAGACCTCATGATGCAGGCAGACACGCCAAACTTCTGTAACTTGGCACCTTGTGTGTCAGTAGCAATTTCCTAGAATGTGTTTATAATTAAAATGTATATTGCTTAGAATATACAACACACAGCATGGTGCAGTGCTGGCCGCAAGAGTAAACCATATTGGTGGAGTCTCCAAGAAGAACTCAATGCTAGGGAACATACAACATAGCATATGAAACAACTATAGAATACAGAAGCTATAGCTACAGCTATACAAGTTGCATGGAGTGTCATTGTATGATTGTGGGCTGGTATGCTGAATGTGCTCTGTCCAACCCCTGGTACTAAGTGACTTGGCAGAGAGTGGGACTCACTGATGACATCTATAGCCAGCTACATGACTCATGGAGGCATTTACAATTAGATGAGAATATTTGATAAAAGCTGGGTATAAAACCTGCTACAGAAGCATCATAAAAATGCCAAGCTGAATATAAGTCATATGTTAAACATGAATGATAAGGAAGCACGAAATTATCCTCTATTTTATACTAGTGTTATGTGCAGAGAAAAATATGGGTGGTTGCTGCATGGCAGCAAATCTTGGAGAGTTCAGTGTAAGAGAATTTGGGGGCCTGTGCAAATCAGCAGAGAATGGGGTATTGTGTGTGTTTCGAAATACAGTGTGAGATTAGAAGACTTCAGGAGAACAAGATTGTTAGACATAGGAAATATACACTAGGATAGGCAGTCAGTCCTAATGCTGTAAATCGTAATATTTTGGAAAGTATAGTATGTGTCCTCATTTCCAGCAAGAGAGGAAACTGATGGGCAGAATTTAAATTATTGGCATCATATGATAGGTTATATGATGACTCATCAGGAAAGAGACCTCAAAATGTCAGTCCTGTGTCCTGAACAATTTTATTTCCTAAGTATATCCAATAGCCACTAAATACAAAAAGGAGGCTTCTCCCTATATAAGCACAGAAAAACAAAGCAGCGGTTAGAGAAAATTCTTGAAAACCAGTTTATCATGCTACTTTTTGTGTAACATAGCAGAAAAATAAAGACAGTACCAGATGTGAAGCTGGCTAGGCAGAAAAACATTATTCTGGCTGTCTTTACCTTTTCTTACTTTTTCCGCCCCCCCCCCCTCCCCTCCTTCCTGGATAGTCATTTGGGTTTGTAAGTAAAGTAGTTTTGAAAACTTTTTTTTTTTTTTTCTTTTGCCCATCATTATACATAGAGATTGTTTTCAGGTCATTTTTAGAGAGTAGTGTTTTAAAAACAAAACAAAAAAAACCCCACCAAACAAACAAAAAACAAACAAAAAAACCAAAGAAACTTTTCCTAGTGGGTGTCCTGGTTTTGGCTGCGATAGAGTTAATTTTCTTCCTAGAGGCTGGTATAGTGCTGTGTTTTGGATTTAGTATGAGAATAATGTTGATAACACACTGATGTTTTAGTTGTTGCTAAGCAGTGCTTATACTAAGTCAAGGACTTTGCAGCTTCCCGTGCTCTGCGAGGTGCATAAGAAGCTGGGAGGGAGCATAGCCAGGACAGCTGACCCAACCGGCTAGAGGGATATTCCACACCATATGACGTCATGCTCAGTATATAAACTGGGGGGAGTTGGACGGCGGGCAGCGATCACTGCTTGGGGACGGGCTGGGCATTGGTCAGTGGGTAGTGAGCAATTGCATTGTGCATCACTTGTTTTGTATATTCTTTTATCATCATCATTATTATTATTATTTTCTCTTCCTTTGCTGTCCTATTAAACTGCCTTTATCTCAACCCATGGGTTTTACTTTTTTTTTCTGTTTCTCTCCCTCATCTCACCAGGGGCGGGGAAAGTGAGCGAGCAGCTGTGTGGTGCTTAGTTACTGGCTGGGGTTAACCCATGACAGTGGGAAAACTGAAAAAATATTGTTTGGGAAATTGTTTCTCCTTTCTCATTTGGTGAAATTAAAATATTTGTACTGAATCAACATTTTGTTAAATTTGTGGGGGGGAACTTACAGGGATGGGGGGTTCCCTTTGTTAAACAAGGGCCTACTTAAAGAGATCATAGAAAAGTAAATTTAAAGAAAATTTGTCATTAATATCAACAGTAAGGGTTTTTTCCTCCCCCTGTGAAGGCCAACTTTTGGTTATGAGAATTTATTACCAGATAATTCTGTGACTGTCTAATAGTTATGAGAAAAATTTATCAACTATTTGCCTTTAGGGGAGTCCAGGAAAATCAAACTGAGAGGGAGGAGGCAGTGTCTACAGGCACATACTTGATACTAAATGTAGCACTAGTTGAACCACAGAATGTGTCATTCAGATTTCACCTTTGTGCCATTTAGCAGATGTATTGCAATATATACGCTTAAAGCATACCTGCCACAAGGTAACTGAAACTAATGACCTGCTTTAGGAAACATCTTGGGGGTGCTTGGAGAGCAGCCTAATGGTAATGCCTATATGCAGAACTGGCAGAGGTGGGGCAGGAGGTAACTGGGAGCAAATATGCTGAATCCCAGTTAAGTAGGGCCACTTCTTCATCTGATTTTGCTGACCAGGCAGAAGATTTCTGCCAAAAAAAAAAAAACCCTCCAAAAAAACTGTGAAACTCCAAAAACCCAGGAGTTTCACAGTGGTAGAATAGGAGGCTTTCTGATGGCAGAGCTAGGAGGAGATGTAGCAGTGATTAAGAAGTGCCTGGATAAAATAGAGGCATGTGGCTAGGCTCTTGCAGTGCTGCATTACCTCTTTGTAGTTTGTGCTTCTGTGTGTAACCATGTATGTGACAGTTTACAATCCAGGTGGAAGGTAGGTCTCTAGGTACGTCCAGATGACCACAATAGGAGTTGTTCTAGTTTTGCTCATTGCTACTTAATCATTAGTTAGTATTGTACACAAATGTAAACCATGATGCTCTTGCTTCAGTATTGCACCACACAGTAAAAATATACCTGAGAATCTGTTCTCCCCTTGCCTGTATCATTGCATCCATAGTCCTAATGTGCAGTGCTGCTCAACTCTTCTGCTGAATTTGCTGTATTTTATATAAACGAGACATCAGTGTCATTTATGTCTTCTGACATTAAGGCCTTCCATTCCTGTTGTAAGAAGATAAAAGGCCTTCCATTCCTGTTGTAAGAAGAGAAGCTCTGGTGTTTGGTTTCGGGGAAGGCATTCCACATAAAATTAAAATGCAAATGAGCAATAATAGCAGATGGGGTTCTACAATATCATGAAAGGAAGGCAATTTTCCCAGAGAAGGAAAACTGCCAAAGGGCTGTTACAGTACAATTATCTTGAATTAGGTACTCTTCTATAAGATAATGACTTTCTGTCTTTTGATGTGTTCTGGTAAGTTCCCTCAGTCTTTTAAATTAACACTGAAATTGCAAGCAAACCAACAAAAATTTAATAATGTCAGTTATTAGTGGTATAACTTGCTATCTGTGTCCCAACCAGGGCCTCTTGTCTGTTAGCTTCAATAAGAAGTAACCAGGTGTTTTCAGGTGTTAACCTAGCTGTTGGCGAGTCTTCCTTTTGTAATACAATTAGTTAAACTGTTGTATTTTGGAAACCATCTGTCAGAAACACATAGTAGGACTTATAAAAAATTTCCAAACTTGCATTGTTAGCCTTCAGTGTCCACAAAATCTTACAGATTATAAATAAGGTTGAATTGTCTTTATTTCTTGTATTCCTTCAGCCTTCTTGCTAATTTGGGGGGGGGGGAGGGGAGGTGTATGCTTAAACTGTTAGAAATAAAAGATCGAAATTCAGGAAATAATTCAAAAATGGTTCTTACTGCTTACAGAATAAAGTTGATTTACAGGTCTTGAGGAAAATGTATATGGAAAGTTATTGATTAAATATTTTGATATCTCAGACTAGATACATATTAGTAGCCTGATACCTCACTCCATCATATCTGTAATGTTTGTGTCGTACCGTAGCTATTAATGTTACAGCCTTTCTGCTGATAGATGGGCTTGGGTCTCCCATGTAAGGGCATTGTCTTGTGGCAATGCACTGGGCAGAGGTTGTACCAGCCCTGGGTTCTTTCTGTAGCTCTGCAGGTGAGTTGCTATGTGACACTGATGTCTTGATTTTTATAAGAGGTGTTACACTGAAGCTGCTGAAAATGTGTATCTGCAGAAACAAAACTGAGATTTTAATTTGCTTTCTTTGCCTTTATATCTACCTCTGTGGTTTTTATTTAGATTTAGGGAAATGTATGTCTGCCATGGCTGTCTATGCAGAGGTTAGCACTATGAGTTTTGATCTCCTTTACATAGATTTCCAGTAATGCAAATGGAAACAAATATTGCAGGGCAGTAAAGGCAGTAGTGACATGCTAGCTTAAACTTGGCAGAATTGACGGCATGTCTCTCTAGTAGCAGATCAAACTGGTAGTCCATTTGTAGCATCTGTAGTCAGCTTCACTTTTAACTTAAACCTATGGAAACGGTTCTTTGATGTTTGGAAAGCTTCAACAAGATGTAAAGCTTAAAAGCTTTTCTGGTTTTAAACTTAATAAAACAAGAAGAGTTAAAATAATTCTTCCTGCAGTCATTTAGAAACTATCATTCTTGTGCCATTGTACTGAACATTTCCTCTACATATTTCTTATGCTTGAATACTTTTGCTTCGTGCTGTTTCTGACCAAAACATTGCCTGTGATTATCTCCTAAGCTTTATCTCCTGCACAGCGCTCTATCTGGTCTTCCTTCCGTATTAATCCTTCTTCCCTAAACTCTGCCCTGCTCCTGATCAACAAGACTTCATTCCCCTCTGATAATGTATTTCTTGACCCAGATGCTTTCCTCTCCTTGTCACTTACACTATTTTTATTTTTTTTTTCCTTTCTCTCACTCTCCCTCCTCCTTCCTGTGCAGATATTTGAGGGAGTAAAAGTTGCTGGAGACCTTACCTTCAATTTCAAGTGATGCTAATTGGCTTTGTGAAGGGGATTATGATCCTTCTGTTCAATACCTTGCTAACCTTTTTGGAGGCTGAAGTAGAAGATTTCTTAAGTTGTCTGTCTCCCTTATCAACTCTCTTCTTGTTTCATTACATCTGCCCATTCTTATGTTGTTTCACTCGGAGATTGTTTAAGTGCTACCCATATCAACTTGTTCTCTGTTATCCATCCTTGCTTACCGTTCTTAAGTCAAGTTAACCCTACCGCAAGACTCACAATTCCCATTTGATGTCTGTGTATGTTCAAGTTTGACCTTCTGAGTATGCTGTTTGTGCATCTGACTCATCAGTTACCTCCTTTCATCATTTCTTTCTCAGTCTTCTAAGTTACATCTTCTATTCTCAAACTGACGGTGTTGAGAAAATTGAAACGTTTACATGCTATTTTATGGTGATTTCCTCTATACTGGAAGAGTTGTCAGGTGTCAATACAGACATTTTTACTGCTGGTAATTTGCTAAAGCTCATGAGAATGGGAATTCTCTTTAAATTTTATGGACTGAAGGTTGGAAGATGAAGAAAATTTGGAAGGTTTTTACATAGGTGGGTAAAATAAATGAAGAAAAAGTTAGACCTTGAGTATTTTCATAGTTATGGCTTAAAACTCAGTCTGGAGCTTTAATATGGGAAAATGTAATAAAACTTAGAAACATTGAAGTTCATCAGTTGGTTTCCAGTCAGATGATATTAAAGGCAAATATTTCTTCACTAGTTTTCTTTAATCCCTCATTTTAATTAATGAGTCAAATATAGCTGGAAATTTTAGAAATAAATGAGAGGTCTCTGGAGAGTTATTGACAGATGGCATGTATGGAAGTTACGTTAAAAAAAAATTACTGGCAGTCTGTCTTCAGCAAAGACAGGTTGCAGTGTTGCTGTGCCAAGAATACACAAGCAAACTTTTTTAAATTGTAGCTTGTTGCATTTCACAGTAAGAGCTGTTATGAGAGATTTGTATCAATGCTTTCAATATAGTTCTGTAAAACGTGCCTCACCAAGCAGAGTACAATCTGACTAATCAGTCATTCCCAATTTAGCAGTGTAATTTTGCTAAGACAGTATGTTCTGGTGTTACTGATTTTGTTTGCCATTTTCACAGTTGAAGTATAGCTGAGCAGCTGATGACTTGTGTCCACATTAGAAGCTCCTGCAGCAGCTAATGATGAACATCATAGCCTGGGGTAGACTTACATTTCTGCCCGACTCATAATTCTGTAATCTTGTAGTACTGATGCACTCCAGGAAACTGTTTGCCCTTATTAGAGGTGTCTCCTGCAGAAAGCCTAGCAAAGAGAATTTTAGATAGTTCTTCCGTAGGGCTTAACTTCCTTTGTCAACCAAAATCTGGGATGTCTTTGACCTGATGCTCACTTCGGGCAAGGGGGTGAGAATTGACAGAAGGAAGGACAAAAACTTCATTGAACATTTACATGGCTACCTTAGCTACATTTTGAGGCTTTCCGCTATTTGTGTATTCACATGTGCTTCTTTCAAGTGTATGTGTGTATGAAGATGAATAAAGAGAAATAAATTAAACAATTTTTGATACAATTAAATAAAATCTTAGTGCAGTAGTTAGAGCCTACTTTTGGATTCAGTGCTTCATCACTGTTAAGTATATAATACTCAAATGCAACAAAAATGTGTCTCAATACATCTGGTATTCAGACTTCCAAAAAATGGGTATTTTGGGTTGCCCGTGTTAAAATGGATTCAAGTTTTCTGCATATCCTAGATCTCTAAAGTACTTTAATAGAGAAAATGTAATTACATTAAACTTTTTAGACTGAGGAACAAATCTCCACTGCAGACTTCTTGGGTACCCCAGCTTTCCATTTGTAAAAGGGGAGGAATAGAATATAGTGTGAGAGTAAATGTATTCAAGGTTATGCCATGTTCAGTGACTTTTTAATAGGTGCATGAATTTTTCATCACCAGAATAGCAGAAGCTCCTTAGAATATTTGTTGCGAATGAGTGGTTTTGAGGCCGCTTAAAGAAACACCGGCAAAGGTATCAGCAAAAGGTGATTTTAATAGAGATTTATAAAAGTGCGACTTAGCAGAATTCGATGGTAAGGTCCACTCTATTACTTATTACATGAATTAAGCATACACAGGGAAAATCGTGTCAGAATTTGGATTGGAATGATTTTTACAGAGATTGAGGAAAAAGGGGTATAGGAGATCCTCCCGTTGAGTCACAAGGTTCAGAGTAGACCCCCTTGCTTTCTAACCTCCTTCTCAGAGAGGAGTCTAGGTGCGGCTGAATCTACCCCTAGTCTCGGACTTGGTCAACAGTTTATGCCTAAGGGATTATGAATGTTTAGCAGCAATTTGAAGTTTAATCACAGTTTGGAATAAATCATAAGTTTTTAGCAGCGTTAAATCATTGAGGTAGATTATAAATTTTTAGCAACTACAAAACAAAATAATCAAAATTAATACGATGTTAAAGCGACTCGATTACAGGTTATACTTACTACTTATTGTTTAAATCAATATATACAAACACACACATCACACATAAGGTCTAAATCAATTCACATATGGGATCCCAAAGCTAGATAGATCTATATAAAGGCCTAAAGTCAAATAAATTTACAGGCCTGAAGCTAGGTTATAAAGGCCTTAAGCTAGATAAAGGTACCTGTTAAAAGACGCTCAATGTCTTGGCATTTCTCAGCGGGCGAAGAGTTGAGCCTCAAGTGGTATCTCGGCCAAAGAGTGTTTCAGGCCAAGTCTCGACGGTCCTCCGAATTTCACAAACTCGAGGGTTTGCGAACTCTGAGAGGCGTCCCACTCAGAGGGAGACTCTGGGTGCAGCCCGCTGTGGTCCAGGAGAGCTCAAAGGRTCTCRCTTGGGGACCGCTGTTTATAGGTTTGCAAGATGATTGGCTTTAGTCATCAGTAACTTTCCATYCTGGYYACTRTCCRAGGTGGTCAGAGATATTAATTATGGTATTGTTTTGCGGTTACAATGGTATCATTTTGTGGTAACYRKTGTTTTGTTCCACTCGATCTGCGATCCAGGTGGGGAATGTTTCAGGGCTGTCAGGAATGACGAATTGTCTCCTGCTTTCATTCCCTACTTTGATCAGGTAGCCAGTGTTCCTGGTACGATTAGAGCCGTTCCCTACCTCAGCCATGCAAGAGTGCCTGGTACAGTCAAGGGACGCTTAACTGCCCAACTCATTACACGATGGCTAAGGCCTAACAGGAGTTTCTGATCGTAGAGAGGCCTAGGGGAAGGGGGGAAATGCACCACCACAATATTACATAATATCCTTGACAAACCTTTAAAACAATAGCCCAAATTCAGACCATGTGTCCTTATATGATCTGTATGTGTGCATATCTATACCAGGTTCTCGTTGATTTCTCTCTTGTGTGAGACAGAATTGTATGTTTTGTTCGTCAGAAATACAAGCACCCTGTGCACCTAATGAGCTTAATGTGCTCATTTATGTGTTATTTTCCCTAAGAAGGCTAACCTGAAGAACATGCAATATTGCCTTTAGTGTCACAATTTAAAATTGAGAACTTTACCGACCGAGACACATTTTGCTTACCTCTGACATGAAATTGCATATCCATGACAGAGAAAAAATCCCACAGTACTTTAGACAAGACATCTCAGTTCAAGGGCTGCTGAGCATCAGCTCATCTTGTTGTTTGATATGATTTATTTCCGTGTCCTTTTCATTATTCGATTCTGATGCTGCTTGATATGTTATCTATCAATAAAGTTGCATCTTCTGATTTTGATCTCAAGTTGTAAACTTGCCTTTGTGAACCTGTAGTAACAGCAATATATAGAATCGTATTTGTCAGCTTGAGAAACCTATAATGATAGCTGAAGAATGTAGAGTTAGTGATCTGGCTCTGTGTAGTTCACAAATAATCTGACTGAACAGAATTTCTGCTGGTTGGATTCATTTGTTTTGCAGCCTAAATAGTAAGTAGAATAAAATCGTAATAGTGATGCCCCTAAACAGACATTCTTGAGGATTTAAGACTCATCAGTTTTCATTATTTGGAAGAAATTCATGTCACGGAGTATTGTGGCCTGCCACATTTGTTTTTCTGATGTGCAGTAGTCCTGTTATTCCTAAATTAAAATAGACCTGGCTACATACAGCCAAATCATGAACCTTCAACTTACTCATCAGAGGCTGCTCCATTTGATATGTTCTTTCCCAGTACGTTCCCTTCCTGTTCCCATGGGAATCTTCACTTCATTGCTGAGTGAACAGAAGAAATATTCACAAGCCAGAAATGCTTTGAAATGTTTTAAAGCATCAGCAATTACAGTAGCATTTTACATTTATCAAATCTTATATTTGATATATTTAATCTCTTGTTATATAATATAATCATTGTCTGATAAAACAGAAGTAGAAAGACTTAGTGTATTCTGTGCTGATATGCCCTGTTTTCCAACTGCTCTGTGCACTCCTTTGACTGTGTGTAAATGAACTTTAACAGGGTGGTGTGTAACGTTGCATGACACTGTACACTCGTTGTGGTAAAAATGGCACAATTACTGCAGTGTTGAGACTTGTGTTCCACAGAAGGTCTCACGAGGGCTCCATCACAGTGTCTTCTACTAGTGATCAGTTTTATTTTTCACATGTATACAAACTCCATGCAATGTTGAACATTAGCTAGCTTTATATTGTTTAAATTCATCATTCAAAATGCAATTTTGCACTTTCACCCCTTAAAGCAAAAATCTGGCTGAATGAATGGGAACATTTCTGGCTAATTAATGAGTTTTCTGTGTCACCTCATTGAAGAAAGGATATAAAAGATGGATTAAATGTTGCCTGTCTTCCTCCATCATTATCAGATGTGTTTGTGCCAGTGCTTGTCAAGTTAGCACTCATGCGTAAGTGAGGAATGAATGGGATCCCTGCACTTCATCCTGATCTGCAGACTTGCCACTGGGAATAAAGAAATATGAGACTAGCAAAGTTTCTGCTGTACTGGGTTGTGGAGCTGTGCAAAGGAGCCAGTACCAGCAACTCAAAGATAAAGGTGGAGGTTTTCAAAAGACTAGAAATGCAGGCACAGAGTGTTTGCTAAAAACAGCAGAAGATGCCTACATAGTCTGGAAGGCATGAACAGGCTTCAGGGTACCTCTGTGTAACAGAATGAGCAGTGACTCATTCAGGATAAAGTTTGAAGGGTCTGGTAGAGTTAAGAATGAGGAAGAAATTCTTATGGAATTGATTCATGCGTTTTGATTGAAGAGTGAGCAATTTTTCATATGCCAAATATGTTTTCTCAACTTTCCACAAGCAGAATTCAGATTGTTTAGGAATTATTAGAAATAATTCATTAGGAAGAGTGCGTTGGAAATATTGCATCTGTAAGAAATGCAGGAGCCAGCCTTAATGAATGGAAGTTGTTCTCTTAACGATGAGTAGAGTGACTTCGCCTTTTCCAGAGGCTTGGGTTTTTTCCTTTTTGTTTGGTTTTGCTGCCTCTTGAGCCATGCATCAGCACTGAATTGATACAACTGCCTATTCAGAGACATCTTTTTTTAATAACACACCTGGTTAACTATAGCGCAAAAACCAGGATTTTATTTAAAAAAGAAAAAAAAAATCTGTCACAGCTGTGAGTAGATATGGATTGAGGATAACAGTACCATATTACTATGGGTGAGTTACCACAGGAGATTTCCCTGATTTAGTCCACTAGTCTCTTCTGAAATGATCTCTCACGGTAGGGCATGTGTTCCCTGATGTGGAAGGAGTGGAAGTCTTGACCCCAAGTGCATCTCTCTTCTGGATCCAAAACAGACAGTAGGGCATTTGTTCAGATATCTTGAGTCTTTACATGGGCTATTGGGTTTCTAACTGTGCTTTCCTATATTAAGTGCTGAACTCTTCATGTCTAACGTTGACCCCCATCCCTTATCTCTGGAGCATAGGGCACTATGCATCAAGAACACACTCTTTTCTTGAGAGAATGAAGGCGAACACTGTGGCTGTGCTGAGTAGCTGTTCTGTGCTAGTGACTGAAACTGTCAGATGAAAAAAATGGGACAGAAGTTAGAGGTGTGACTAAGAATACCCATTCATGTATCTTCATTTCCTTGTAAATATGAATCTGCAAATATTTAAATAGTCCCTACAACAAGGAATGTAGGGACTACCCAGATGTTATAGTGTGAATGAAAAATAGTACCAATGAGTAAGTGCAGTCATTATTTCTGCACTCTCTTATTGATCTAATAGCAATGATTTTCATGGCAGTGGCCATATGGATTATTAAAATCAAAACAACTATCTGCAAATTTTAGCTAGGTATTTCTTATATAATTGACATTTCTGCAGTTAGCAATCCTATTTCGCTTGAGTTACAGAACCCCTGTGAATGAAACAATGGTCTCAATTATAACTATGTGCTACAAATGTGGTCTCAGATCTCCTCTTTATTAACTGTCCTTGTGCTGTAGACAAATCAATTAAAAATATTATAATCTTTCCTTTTGATATGCAGGTAAATACCCTTTTGTAAGCTGTTAATACTGTTTTAAAATATATTTTCTAGAATGCTTTTTGAAGAAGTGTTGAAATCAGCGATGGTTACTTTTTTAGATAGGTGATTTTTCTTCAAAATTAAAATTTCCTAGAACTATGAATTTATAGAATTACACTTCTCTTGCACTGAACAGGCTGTTTTCCCCAGTGTATTCGGTTTCTGAATCCTTAGCCTACTCAACTTTTTTACTGTTAAGAAGATAATAAATTAATATATGTTAATAAATAAAATGGAGGTGGTTATGTTGTAATGTGGCAGCAGTGGAGGAAAGACCATCATTTTTCTAAAAATCACTGTTGACTAGCAGTGATGAACGAAGTATGTCAAAGTGGTTTTGATGTATTATTTAATTTAAATCATTTTATCCCAACAGGTAGGTAGTTGTCTTTTTCTGACAAGAACAGCTAGTCTGTACAGTCATTCTTTTCATTGATTTTACTTGGACACATCAATATGGCTTTGCTGAAACAAGCAAAGCCTGCTCATTATCTTCTCTTGTTCTTTCCAATTCATCACCCAGCGGCAGCCTTGTCCTTTTATCATTTAATAAATCTTAGCACATTATCCTTAAGGCTCTGAGCACTCTAGGCTGCACTGTATCTACTAGCCTCAAACCTATTTATTGGCGCAAGCATAAGGACACTACTCAAGGATTGCAAACTGTCTCTTAGACATAGCTCCTCATCTGTCTATAAAAATACAGAACTACTTCTCTAACTTTGAAAACCATGTTTTCCCTTGTATACCTTATTGGGGCTTTAAATTGTAATTTTCCAGTCATTTCTTGTACCTGATAATACAAAGACTTTAATATGCAATGTAAGATTATTCAATTTGCTGTATTTTGAATTCAGAAAGCGAAAGGATGAATCTTGCTACATCTGCACTCGATAGAAGTTGCTCTGTTGCACTTCTGAACATACAGAGCTCTGAGGGTGAAATGTTCATTAATATGCTAATAGAAACTGCTGGAAAGAAGATATATTTCCAGATATGCATGGTGGGTTTGGGACATTGAAAAGCTCAGAGCTGTACAAATTACGTTGTCTAAACTGCTTCATTAGTTTTGTATACAAGTTTGTGTAGTCTTTTTACAGGGGTAGACCCTTAGAACTGAAGTGTTAAAAGTCAATTCAGCATGTACTGCAGTGGCATGGAAGTGTGCTTTCATTAGAATCATTGGGTATTTTATCAGGTTCTGGGTTCTCTTACCTTAGGCACCAATTGATTTGTTTTTATCACAACATAGTGGTTGCTCAGAAGTATATTTCAAAATATTCGCCACCTACCTTAGTATATTATATTATTTTTCTACACATAAATATTTGAGCTATTGAATCTGAATTACAAATATGCATAGTAGCCATAATTTAATGAGCCTGTGATCATTCTTGTTCCTTGATCTCCTTCCTCCTTAGAACCCTTCAGTACTTAACTGTCAAGTTTAGAGCTTCAAGCAGCAATGAGGTGTTGAGGTTGCTTCGTGGAGGTGACAGGTGTGTTCTCCCTCTGTTACAGTAATTCACTACTGAACTGCTGACGTTACAGGTTCAATCTGTGATGCTCAAGATGAGAGCAGATGTTGAGTATTCTTGCGTCCTCAAGTCTTTGACTGAAAGTCGATTTGGTAGTAGGAAGGCATAGGGAAAAAGAAAAAAACAACAAAACAACCAAACAATCCTGTAAGCTAGATCAGAGGAAAAAACAGAGTGAGTTAGTTAAGTAAATGTAATGTATTTTAATAAATAATAAATATGTTGAAAAGAAGAAATAAATTATGACTGATGGAGATGAGGGACTAAATGTAATTTTAAAACTCTTTCCAAATATATCATGGAGAAAAATAATGTTTTCACTAAACGAAGACAATGAAATTATTATCTCAAAATAGCTTAAAAAATAGAGTCCTATCTCACAGGGGCATATAAACAGATACTTGATATTAATGTTAAAATGCTGAAATGAACTTATATCAAATTTAACATTTGTGTATTAACTAAGGACAATCACAAGAAGCATAGGATAATCTTTTGCATCCCAGAGCTGCAATTTAGATTTTACATTATTTAGAATATATAGATCATATCCATAATAAATATCTCAGCCTCATTTTAAAACTTGGAAAGTAAAGTAGCACCAGTAGACCGGGAGGAAGATAACTGAGGTCCCAATTCAGTAGCACAAATAAGCAATCACCTCCACATTTCTTTTAAACTACATGCATATGCTGTTTTTCTTATACCTAGCAAAATAATGAACTAAATATTAAAATGAGAAACACTAACAATTTAGGTTGTAAGGTTAAGAAAAGTGAGGCTTCTTATGGACATCGGAAGAATTAGTTATTTTAATACATGCAGTCAGCCTTTTTTACTTTCAAATAAACCCCCTTAAGTACAGACCACTGCTCCTTTTTAAATTTGTATATTTAAATTTGTATAAGCACAAAGGAGCTTATATTCAGTTGTGATAAGGCATGGTACAATGTCCAGATTTTTCTTGAAGGCTTGGGCTAAGGTTAGGGTGCTTATTAGACAGCATGAGATGTTCCCTTCTGATGCTATGCAACGTGAAAGGAACCAGTTGTGTGCTGAACTGCATTTACAACGTTGTATCACCATATATACACAGTTCTTCATAATTTCTTTCCCTTTGTCTTTGACTCAGCTTGGTTTCAGTTATTGTTGTCCAAAAGCTTTTTATTGAATCAGATGATTTTTTTTTCAACAGTTAATCAGAAAATGAATATAATGAAGCAAATATAATTAAGAATGGGGTAACAGTATGATGAGAGAGAGATACTTTTATTAAGAAAGTATCCTTTCAAAGGATCTATAGTGGTCTATAGCAAGCACATATATTTTATGTAATGGTGAAATACAGTCTGGATTAAGGTAGAATGAATGCGAACTGTGAGATTATCAACAGAATGTAGCAGTTATTGAAGTAGTACCATAAGACAGTCAGTAAAGCATTTCTTGTGTACCAGTTCAGTATAAAGTATGGATGAGATGGATTCACTAAGGAAACAAAATTAGTCTGGGCAACAAGAAAAGCCACGAGAAGGTGAAGAAAGTATAAATTGCAGACTAATTCATATACCCTTTCAAAACTCTCGGAACTCTCTTAATAAATCTCCACAAGCTCCATACACATCAATCAGTATGCTATGTGCTTATACTAGGAGACCTAATAAATATGATAATTCATCATATACTTGCATGATTAGCGCGACAAATGAATTATATTTTCTATTAGCGTTTTACTCTTGTAAGTCTTGTAACCAGCTTGCACTTCACGTACAATTTATATTGCAATTCATAGATTGCTCTGGAAAGTGATACAAACTTACATCTGCACTGGAAAATGGCAGAATGTTTTGCATTTTCAGAGGAATGTTTAGGAATATAAAATGTCTTTTCATTGTCACATTAAGTCACTGTGTCACCATTATTATTTTATTACTGTACAAATTTATGTTGGCTTTGCTATTCAGATCCTTTCATGTTCTCTGCCTTCCCCTCTCTGTCAGCGAGCTGTTTGGGTAATGCATTCCTTTGAAGAATTTTATAAAGTAAATAATATTAACACACTTGCTATGGTATTTGATAAATAGCACATGGCCTGATAGGCCTTATTCTAGCAAAACTCCTATTGCATATTAGTTTCTGATACAATTTCTAAAATTGAAATCAGATTAATTTGACATAGCAAGAGAACTTAAATTTCAGCTCCATGATTCATGATATAGGACTTAACAGTTTAAACTGAGCCTTTTCAATGTGGTAAGGTCTCTCATTTAAGTTATTTTGTCTTTCCTATAGAAAAATCTTTACTACAGTTCCCAGAGTTCCTAATAATAAGAGTAGCAGTACATGGACTGTGATGCTACTGAAAGAGGGTTGACATAACCTTCAAGTTACTCTTTGAAAAGAAAAGACACCTCAATGGCAATTGACTCTGTATGTCTCAGCTTCAGAGTCAATTATAAGCTCCTAAAGAAAAACGAACTTCAAGCTATTCCTGATTTCATATGACCTTATTACTATAGTTAGAGTTTCTAATATTTTTTTTTACCTTCACTTCCTTCTCATATTTATTGAATTGTATTCTGTGCAATCAATCTGTCTTTCAGTATGAATCATGTCAGTTATCTGTTCTTGTAGAATTATCATGATATCATTTATCAGTCTTTCTGCAGGGCTTCCCAGGCACTTGCTGCAGTGTTATGTAAGCTGTTTATATGATCAAAATCGGCTTCTGATAACAGTTCACCTATCTTCCCTATATTCTACCCCCCCTCCTTAAGAACAGGTGCAAATTACAACTAATACTTTGTAGGATGAATCAGCTGAGTAAAAGCATGAGTAAGGTACTTGTCTCTATGCAGCACATCTCTACTAATGTGCAGAATGGTTTCACTGCAGAGGTAACCCAGAGTTTCAACCCCTGGATTCCTTTCCTTCCACACACATACAGTCTTTTATACCCATTTGTCTATAATTAGAATGTAGTTTTGCAGCAGGGGCTGGCTCAATGCTGTTCTGGTGAGTGTTAATGTTCTTCAAGGTCACTCACGCTGTTAGCTTCCTAACGTACTAGCAATAGACTGTGCAGGTACAGTATTTAACAATGCAGTCTCCTTTGTAGTCTCATTAACATAGATATGGGGCTCACTTAAAACTACCTAATGTTTGCACAAAGTCTGTCTAAGTGCTGTTCACCTTGAAATACAGGTATAAACTTGAAGTTATTTTTTTGATTCATGAGATTGTTAATATTGCTGAGAGAGTGAAGTAAGGCATTTACATAATTGTTTTAAAAGATTTTGTAAAACACGTTTGGAATCCTGTCCATGCCTTTACTTTACATGGTTTCCTCTTGAAAGATGTGATCTATCTGTTGTTGAAATCAATCGAAGATCTCCCTTCGACAGGAATTACGTCAGTTATGCTGATGCTTTCATTATTTTTTCAGTATAAAGCAGCTTCTTTGTGTCTTAGTTGTAGTAGAAAAAAATTAATTGGATTTCAACAACAGTGGCTTTCTACTTCATGCAAGTTGGACAGTCTTGCCAAGCTATGCCAAGAGCATCTTCTTGCTTGTTTACATATTGTCTGGTTTGCTGTGAATGTTCAGTGGTTTGCACTACTCAGCCCATGGTTATGGCCTCAGCACTCTGTTACGTTTATTTAAAAAAGGAAGTAGAGTTCTGAAGACTTGGGATATCCTTTCTGTAATAAAATATACTGAGCTGTGTTCCCTAGAAAGTGTGATTATAGGTTTCATTGGGTTGGGGAAATTTGAATCTTCTGCTTCTTACATATGTTAGCCCAATTAATTGTAATAGTTTTTGCATTTAAAAATCCGCTTCAACATTTAATAAAACAAAAAACAGAAAATTACTGGATGCAAAAAGGTAGAGTAATTAAATGTCTTTAAAACTACAGTCTGCACAGTGAATATTGTGTAATTTGTAGAGAAAACCCGTTGTATCTCCACTGTCATAAATTTCAATGTTGATGTAATAATACTTGCACATGAATGCCCCCTTTCTGATTTCAGTTGTGTGATTTAAAATCCGTCAGCTCAGTTGTGTGCTGTTGTCCAATTGAACACTGTAATGTGCTATAAAAGTCAGCATTTAAAATTACTCATCAGCCTTGAGCATGTAAAGCAAATACACTCGAACCCCTGGTGTAAAGTAACATCAGTGTTGTCAAGGATTGTTTTGTTAAGTCTAACTCACAAGGAGAAACCTTGAAATGCCTTCCTGGATCATCTGTTGTCATTTTCTTGACTTAGAATGAGCTCTACAAACCACATAATCTTTGTACTGTATTTATGTTTTCAATACTAAGGTCTTTCAGAGCATATATTTATTATACGTAGCATGATAATTTTAATAGTCTGTTATTACTAACTTGTTTTAAAGTTTGTAACATCAGTGCTTGAATTATATTTCATAGCTGAGAAAGAGTGAAGGGTTTTTGAGATGTGGTACACTGGCTGCTGTTTCAATAAAATCAAAAATTAAAAATTAAGATGCAAATTCAAACGGCCATATTCCTCTTAGCTGTGACAGTCAAGAACCAGCTCATTCCATTGTGTCAAATATGTCTATTTGAAATACACTATTCATTCTTGTGGTGCTTAAGTGGATCCCCGGTCTTGAAATATCATTCCTGGGAACACTCATTGTCCATAAATTACCAAAGTCACACTGTAAATATAATATTTGTTAGCCTATAGCTGTGTAAACAATACATGAATATACTAGTATTTTCCATTCAAATAGAGAATTGATTACTTTTAATACTGAAAAATATCCATCCTGTACTATTAAGGTTTTGTTTGAAAATACTAATGTAACTAAACTGCAGAAAAAGCTGTTTGAATACTCTAGAAGCCAACAGTTATTTCAGAATAATACAGTTATCCTAACATTACACAGATTTAAAAAACAACAACAACAAACATTTTTGATGTAGGTCTTGCGTGGGATTATTGACAAAACCAGTTGTTTTTACTTTAAAAATATGCAAATTTAAAGAGCCTCTGACTGAAATASCTTAAACTCCAAAGCTGGATGCTACATGCAGAGAATACTTCAGCAGTTTGAAATTTGGCACATATAAATCTAACCTTGAACTATTTTGTTACTGTTGTCCCAGGTCACCTGAGCTCATGAGAACAAAACCTCTTCTCAGGATGTGTCATTGCATAGTAACATGGACCAATTCTTAGGGAACGTAAGAATCTATGTCCCAGCAAAGAGAGAGGTAGGTATAACGTTTTGCCTGGTTTTTTGTGTTTTTTGGTGTGGTGGTGTTTTTTTTTTGGGTCTGTGTTTTGTTTTGTTTTTGGTTTTGTTTTTTTTTTTTTGTTTTTTTTTTTTTTTTTTTTTTCCCCACTCCCACCCCCCAGTAATTTGGGAAGGTATATTTAATATCCTGTAGCTGCAGGTGTATGATTGTTCTTATGCATGTTCTCCTGGTGTCTAACCATTGCTGTTTTCATTTACTGTCACAACAGCCTTGTCAGTTCAACTTCTTAATTAAGTTGAAATGAGTATGGCCAATTTACTCTGATTGATAGTCTGACACTTAATTATCAAGTTGTGAGCTGGGTATTGTATGGACTGGGTGCTAGTCAATATGATCAGGAGCAGCGGTATTTACCCACTAGTGGTAGTGGATTACCAATGAATATGAAAAAGTAATATTTACTTGCACATTAATTTGTATGGTTTTGATTTTCAAAACAAGGATTTGAACTTTCAGTAGAAGAACATAACACAGAATATGCGTTATGAAGACTTAGAAGTGTGAGTACAAGGGCAAGCATTGTTTTTGGATAAATCAATAAATGCCTAATTAATTTGAACAGTAGGAACATGGCAGTATTGACTCTGCATAGAGTGTAAGAAAAAGTTTGGCCATTACATCTTTTCCATAATGTTGTACTGTGTTGCTCATAATGCTGTGAGATGAGTAATGTTTCAGAAATAGCTTCCTTTGTACTCCTAGACGGACCAAGTACCCTGAGCATTATTTTGAGTTAGGGCGAGTACTTGTCGTGGTTTAACCCCAGCCAGCAACTAAGCACCACCCAGCCGCTCGCTCGCTCCCTCCTGGTGGGATGGGGGAGAGAATCGGAAGAATAAAAGTGAGAAAACTCATGGGTTGAGTCAAAGACAGTTTAATAGGTAAAGCAAAAGCCACGCACGCAAGCAAAGCAAAACAAGGAATCCATTCACTGCTTCCCATCGGCAGGCAGGTGTTCAGCCATCTCCAGGAAAGCAGGGCTCCATCACGCTATCACTTCCATTGCTTGGGAAGACAAACACCATCACTCCAAACGTCCCCCCTTCCTTCTTCTTCCCCCAGCTTTACATGCTGAGCATGACGTCATATGGTGTGGAATACCCCATTGGCCAGTTGGGTTAGCTGTCCTGGCTATGCTCTCTCCCAGCTTCTTGTGCACCTGGCAGAGCATGGGAAGCTGAAAAGTCCTTGACTAGTGTAAACGCTGCTTAGCAACAACTAAAACATCAGTGTGTTATCAACATTATTCTCATACATAAATCCAAAACATAGCACTATACCAGCTACTAGGAAGAAAATTAACTCTATCCCAGCTGAAACCAGGACAGTACTGTATTTTAATATCCAGTTTGCATCTTGATTACAGGTAGATTTTTCTGTACATCTTCATGCTATTCATGTTTTAAATAACCAGCACAGACAAAACATTTAACCATTTGCTCTCTCAAGTACAATTTACTAAGACTAGGTGTTATGATTTAACTTTCTAAAAATCTGTTAATCAAGCTTTGTTTTAAAGTAACCTTGGCTTTGTATTTCTTTTTGATAACCTCAAACGCTTTACAACTTTAGTAAAAACAGTAGCGACGGGAACAAACAGCATGGACTACAGACTTGCCAATGAGTTACACCCGTTGAATTTGAGTTTCGCTTCCCACCCTTTCATGTACTAGTATCCAGAGAGCCCTTAAAGTTAATGATAGGTGGCAGCTATGGCCCTAATGCAATTTTGGCCCTCACTGCAATTTTGTGTCTTAAAGCATATAGAAAGTTTTAGGACTGTGTGAGAATCTAATTAGTTCTGTTTCACTCTGTAATGATGACAGCTTGGTATAAATTGTAAAAGGAGCACAAATTACTTCTTTCCTTGATAGACATACTGTATGTATGCTATGGAGTGTAATATTTGTTGTGTCATGCCTTTTCTCACACCATCAAGTTAATCCTTTCTCATTGGAATTTTCCATATATCCACAGTACATCACATTTCCCTTCTGAATAATTACACTCTTCTTGTATAAACTATGGCCGTAATATTTAATGGATTATTAGGAAAGATGTGTTGTATCTAAATATCAGCTTTCTCTTGTGACTTGTCTATTTGTTGGGGATCATAGCTGGGGAAGGGTTGCCCAACTTTCAGGAGAGTATTTGAAAGACTGAGAAGAGGGCAAGTCATTGGTGCTCTTCCTGATATTGAATGCCATCTTGGGTTGAGAGTATGCATCCAGAGTTTGAGTGATGTGTTACTCTTCTTCAATGAAGTATATCAGTATATAGGTTCCCATTAATCTGTGGACAGGGCATTTTGGAAATCAGCTATGTTTCCGCTGCAGCTGAAGCACCAACCACTTTTAAAATGGCCAGATATTAGTTTGTCTAATAATGAGGTTAATGCTGCTTTTCCTGGAACCAGTGGCAAAACTTCAGTGCGCAGGGTGGGAGCTACATCTCATTGGCTTCAGTGGACTCAAAGTTAATGCACTCTGCCTCAAATACACTGCTGCAAAACTTAAAAAATCCACCACTTTATCTGTATGCTTTGCTATCACCAAATGTGGAAAGTGTGAACATAATGCACATGCTCTGCATAAATCCCTGATTTCATTTTGTCATAGACTTAATATGCATAGAGAGAGTTTGAAGATTTTCTGATTATTTCATCACCTGTCCATACACCAGTACACTCTAGTTGAATAGATGTTTTAGAGATATTGCAATCCTCCGGTGAAGGCCTCGGGTGACAGAAAAAAATACCATTTTTCTTGATGCATTTTCCCAACGGTTAGTTGAATATATTTACATTAACTCCATTGTAGCTTATTTCTCTTCTCATGCAGTCTTTTTAGTCTTCCCCAGATCAAGTAAGATCCAGCCACAGTCTGGCTTTAATTTTTCAGTCAAAATACAATCTCTTAATTAAATACAAAACACTTAAACAGATTTGCAACATTTGATCGCAGGGGTGTTCCTTAAATTTGTTTTTTAAGTGGCTAACTGAAAAAGTGGTATATGACTTATTCAGGTGTACTTTCAGGTCATAATCTATGTTAGATTCTGCTCTCTCCTGACAATTCACAGAAAGTGTCAGATGCATGGGATGTGGGTTTAAAACAAAAAAGAAAAGCCCATCAAACAAAAATATTTTTTCATGCTTGCTTGTATGCCACTGTCTTAAAGTGATAGGTAGTGAGAATAAGGGTTATATCATGTGATTCAAACTAGCACCATATGGTTAAGGTAGCTCAGTGTCTCATGATACAATGAAATCGTTGCAATTTGATGCAATTAAAGATGACAAGTAGAAAATAAAAAGCCTTTTTTTTTTATGTTACAGTGCCCATTTCCAAATAAAATGCTAATCTAATATTCTGCTCTGTATAAGATGTTTTTATTCTATCTGTGTAGTCAGAAAGTTCTGCTTTCAGATGCATCTGGTTTTCAGCAAGGTCTTGCTTTTGGTTGTTTTCTGGATGACGTGATTAGAGTATAGCAAGACAGCTGATTTGCTCCAAAGTCAAAGTAGTGTAGTTAAAATATAGTTAACTATAAAATGTGCTGGAGTCCAGAAGTGACCCAAAGGCTTTCTCCCAAAATTTAATTTGGCAACAATATATCCATCCCCTACACATCAGTAGAGCTGTGTTCTCTTGCTGTGACCTTCAGGAGATCGAGGCAACATAACATATACTATATGCCTTTCCAGTTTTGCCTTTTTTCTGAATCTAGCAGTTCCTATGTTGGAAACTGCCTAATGCAATTCTGATAGTTCTAATCATGTGTGTGCTGAGTAGCTATAGCTATGGAAGCCTACACAACTGTATGGGCTGTGCAAAGCCTGTGTAAAAGCCTAAACGAAATGGTAAGATCTTTTCTGTGCTTGTAAGTGTAGCAGAAAATCAGTTGAAAGGGGAAAATGGAGGATTACGTAAGGAGCTGGGGGACTAGAATATACTGATTTGCAGGGTGATGATTAATCATGTTCCAAATATATTCCTTTTTTTCTTGTGATAAAATTCTTACTTATTAGGGATTATTGTCTGTATAAGTACTGTGGCATATGCTTCTTAATATACTGATTAATCTTCTATACGATTCACAAAAAGACTTATGTTCAGGTTATCCCTGAAATAGTGTTTTGAATATGTAATTAGAAAGTAATGAGTAACATTTCAAAGAGTCAGCAGCTGACCTGTTGTTATTGGACAAGTTGTCTCTAGTTGATTCAATTGTCTGTCAGCATGCCATTATACTTACTGACTTTTTCACTCAAGGTTTTCTGTGCCTTATACATTGGAAAACATCTATACATACTTTATTTCAAAAAGAATTTTGGGAAGTGGGTTTGATACAGAATGATCATTTTGATTATAAAAAGATTTCATGCTCAATCAACTATAGGCTTAGTAGACTGATAATTCTTCAGACATTAAGCCTCTTCTGTTTTAGATACAAATAATGTATCTAAAATAATGTTGAATATAGTGATCTATTTCTTACAGATCATACTTAATGTCTCTACAGCTATGAATTAACTGAACTAGTGCCAACAAAAAAGCATTTGCAAGCGAAGGTTTGGATTTTTTGATTTTGGCATTAAAGCACTTTCTAGCCAGACCTGCCTTAGCAGAGGAAGCAGAACTTACAAGACACGTGGAAGCAGGCAGAGGAAGAACAGGTTTTGTAATAGATGCCACTCTGACAGCATTTCAGGTACTTTAGTTCATATTTAGACTAAGGGTGAAGAATCTGGGAAATCATGCTATGCAGATCTGCCAGCTATTTTCTTCTACTTAGAAAACTGCACAACCAGAGTGCCCTGTTCTTCCTGGCACTGTGGTCAGGAAAGAAGACAGCTTTGGACAGTTCTGTGCTATATCTGCTTGTCCAGGCTTTGTTTCAAAGTGCGGGGTTTCTTGTTCAAGAAAAGTGTACCCGTCAAACCAAAAGCCTTAGGAAAGGCATTTCAGCCTTTTTGTTTTCACAGTGGAAAAGAACCCTATTTATAGCAACAGTTCAAAACATTTAATACACTTACCAATTAATAGAACTACTTAGTCATCTCTCAGTTATCCAAGGTAATGGGAGATAAGAATGGGAGAGAAATTCAGTGTAGTACAAATTGTATGTAAATTAGGCGTATAAGAATATATTCAGTAAGATCATTTTTTTAAAAGCCTGTAAGCAGTTTTCTGTAGCGAGTAGGTGTGGGCTGCTTTAAACAGCAGAAAGCAGAACAGAGCCTCATGCAAGTGGCTTCCCTAGCGTGACTGGGAGCAGGGAGAGAAGCAGCGCAAAGGAAGGACCAGCTTCATGCCCTTTACTAATACTACAGCATCAGATAGGCAAAGGTTGTGACAAATTGTATCACTGAAGCACTAAATCAAGCATAGAAGAGGATTAATGCGAATGAAAAAGTGAAGAGAGCTTCCTAATCATAAAGCTCTTGSTGTAACTACCACAACAGAATCAGAATCTGTGTCAGTTATGTGCAATTATGTCTGCTCCACTGCTGTTCTGACTATAACATGTGCCAAAGGCATGTTTCTGTCTTTTAAGTGGTTTATAGGAAAGGTTAGAAAGCTCAGAACTGCACACTGATTTTTTTTCTTTCCCTCCCACCCCCTCCTTTCTGTCGCTTAGGAACAAACACTACATACTCCCCATGTGAGACTTTTATATGTAGGATCACATATTTTCTTCCTCAAGTATGCAAAAAATCCATTAACTGTTTACTAAAATATATTGAGAAAGCCCAGAGGTGCAAGAGAGAGCCATCTATTTCATCATCAGGGCATTTAGTTGCTGTCAGGATGTGCATTAAAGGCCACATTGTGTCTTCACACACAATGTCTCCTCACTGCAATCAAGGGACAATATAAATGAGATGAGGCAGTAGTTTCACTTAAAATGTCCAGTACTGAGCATACAATTTAAAAAGATTTGAATAAACAAGTGATTTAGCTGCGCTGGGAATCACTGACACTGATAATTAACCCCTTCAGGTATATCCTTTGTAATAACTAGTCTTACATGTTTGTTGACAGATTACACAGTATCTTCCTATTTAACTTAGTGTGCTACATCATCTTGAAATACTCAAATATAAACATCATGTGCTTTCTCACTCAGAAAGGTATCTACAGAGTACAGACTACACGCTTCTTCCTTGCACTTACAAAGAGTCATTTTCTGTTTTCTTTTTTCCAAGAAATATCCCTTTCAATATATATCTGAGATGAATTCCACTTTTTCTTAGTGATTTAATCTTTCTGATTGTGAGAGAGGCTAAAGCATTATGTTTTGTCATCCCAGTTTCTTCTATTAAGCACCCTTCAAAGCTGAAGCAGCATGTCACAATAGATCGTGGTGTCACCACAAGCTGCTGCAAATTTTATGAGCAAAATACTTTGGGTGCCCCATATGCATGCAACCTAATGCACAGGCATACACCATTTTCTGAATAACAAATAAGAAAGGGGAATAATTATCCCCTAGTATTCCAAGTAAGTCAAAGTGTGTTTTTAATGCACTTAACTTGCTCTAAGGATATTACTACTCACAGTTAGGTCTTACAACGGTGTATTTTGCATCACTGTGTTGGTGATTCACAGACCACAGCGGCAATCTCTCAGTATGTATCAGTACCATTTACAGATGAACCTGTATTAGATAGCTGTGTATCATTGTCTACCTACCAGAAGTTTTTCTGATGGTAAAGGTCTAGTATTACAATTTTAGTGATGCATATCTGTCAGTGACTGGGAGAGCAATGTACATGACCCTAGGCAACAAACAGGTTTTGACATGCTCATATTTAAGCAGTTGAGTAGCCTGACTGGACTAGGTACCCAACCATAGAGCATAACTCTGCTCTTAACGAGATCAAAGAGCAAGAAATAATAAGCTGAAGGGCTTACATTTTAGCTCACTGCAGTAACAATGAATGTCCACCATTCATGGTCTCTGAGCAATAAGGAGTAAGTATTTAAAGCGAATTAAAATGGTACTTGTGTCATCGTGTCATGTGAAAATGTGTGTTTTGGAAAAGTTGTTCAATTTACAAACAGGCATTTAATTGGAGTTATAAGTTAATTAAAAATTTTAGGATTTTTAGTGATTGTGTGACAGCTGAAAACAATAGTGCTCTTGGGGAAAGAAACAAAACAACAACAACAACAAACCCCCACCAGCCCCACAACGTAACTCTAGCACATTGGTGCCTCTGTTCTCTCAAATTTAAAACCAACCGTGTTGTATAAACTTATAGCAACCAGCGAAGGTGATGTTGCGTTGTTTTTTCCACTTAGGATTTTATGAAAATAAGAACACTTTAAAATTTAACCAAAAAGGTTTCTGGGTGTTTATGAATTGTGTCAGACAATGTATAAGGGGGAAAAAAACACTCTCAGTTTTTTTCCACCAATTGAAAGGATTCATACGTAGGCCCATTTTCAGGTGATTGAAAGCTTTTAGTTTTAGAAATACTTGTGATTTTCAGAAGTGGAGAAAGCATTAAAATAAAGGAGGTAAGAATAATTCTGGATATACTAACCKCATAGATTTAAAATATTTCTGACATCATGGAGTTTTCATTTATTTAGCCTTTTCATGAAGATAGAGACTTTGAAGCATAAACCTGGACATTTTATGAATCAGCTTCATCAAAACCAGCAAGCATGTTTCAGGCATTTGATTCAGGCTAATATATATAGAGAATTAACTATTGTGTTAAACCATAAAATTTTTGAGATGATACTGTTGTTGTAGTTGACCGATGTCATGCATCACTTCAGCGTCAAAAGCACAGGAACTTTAAAATATTCCATCTACCAATTTCCAGAATTTTCCTCTATCTCTTCCAAACTGAATTGTAGGATGTATTGCCTACAAGGCTAGACCTATACAGCTAAATCACTCTTTTTTTTTCTTCTTTTTTTTTAATCTTTCTTCTTTTTTTTTTTTTTTTTTTTTTTTTTTTTTTTTTTTTTTTTTTTTTTTTTTTTTTTTTCTTTTTACTGGTAGGCTAGATACTGACTTAATTGCCACTGATACAGGTCTGGGTTAGTTCAGTTTAGGTGTCTTTAGGTTTTCATTGGTGATTCCAGTCTCAATCTGCCCCATATTTAATCTCTCTACGGTAGCTTATGAAAAGGAATTCCTTTGTCTTTAATTAAAATAAATATACAATTATTTACAGCTTAACAAAAAAAAAAAAAAAACAATACTGATTTCAACATTTTTTTTCTGTCCCTCCCTTGTACAGGTTGTTTGGAGTTAGGAAAAAACAAAAAAGAGTGTGGATCTTTTAGGGGAGAGAATAAGTAGTTGGCCATTGCCACTTTGAAAGTTCCGTAGGAGAAAAAGCTCTTTTATTGCTGAATGTCTACCCTGTTGGTGACATATAAGCTGCTCAGTAGTGCTTTGTCAAGGGTGTCCCAGCTGTCATTTGTATTAAGAGCTGCAGAGAACTGAACACATTGGAGTTTGGCATGTGGCCTCTGCTCACTGACAACTGTCATCTGTTAATGATGCCATGGAAATATTTCCATGATGATCTTGAAGTCTGTAGAGATCCTTCATTTGAGATGAATGTGTTGCAAAGGAACTTGGGATCTGAATAATAAATTGGTAGTAAAACCTTTTAATTAGGAAAATACATTGTTTATTAAGCTAGAAAAACAGTGTTTGAATTTCTTTGAGAGAGTTAAGGAATGAGAACTCTGAATTAGTTAAAAATGCAATTGTGGTATTTCTATCCTGCAAGGCTCCATACCTTTTCATTTTTAATACTTCTCAGATAACAAGTGAAATAGAATAGTAAATGTTCCTGATGATGAATAGTAATTATTCTATAATTATTCATTTCATTTATAATTTGCATTTTTATATCTTTAATTAAAATGCAGTACACTGCAATTAGGCTACATTCAGCTGGTAATATCATCTAATACACACAAGGAAATGCAAATTCAAGGCTTAGTCTGTATCTAAATGTTGTCAAATGTTACCCTCCTTGAGGGTAATGTCCTTTACATCCAGCTACCCTGGATGTACTTTGCACTCTGTGTACGCTCAGTAACTTGTAGGGACCAGGTTTTTTCTTCTATATATTAAAATAAATCATACTACTTCTGTTCATGTCAAGGGGTTTATAGTTCTGAGAGGTAAAGGAGATCAATATCAGGCCCTTCATTTGCAGTTAGCAGCGTTTTGCCTTCTAACAATGCTGGTGAGCCTGAAGAAAGGGCAGTTTTATTTTCAGTTATTTTCATCTATTTGAGTATGGTTGCAAACATTTCTATTAAATGTCATGTGTGTTAGTCTGCAACCCTTGAGGAAAAGCAGGTGGGTAGGTAAATAGCTTAAGTTTTGCTGATCAGGAATTGAAATATATCCAGACTATATGTCTGCTTTATTAGAGAGCAAAAAAAGCAGTTTTGTGACATGGTTTTATCATCAGTGGTCTAGTGAGTTTGAGTGGCTTTTTGAAGAGCATAGCTATGCCATTAAACTCAAAGAAGAAGCCATTTCTTTTATTTCTCCCAACCAAAAAAAAAAGTATTGGAAAGAACAAGATTGTGCTCTCTGGATATAACGTATGGACTCTTCATCTTCTGAGAACGTGTAACTTTTTTTCTTGAGAGCATTGCTTTTCCTCTATTATTCTGTTTGGGAGGGAGACTTTCTTTTGTGAAAGATCACCCGCATTCATCGCCACTGAGATTAACCTATCTCTGTTAAGCTTTAGAATTGATATGCAGACTTGATCTGAGCACAAGGAAAATAATCTCCTTTGCATTAGTCACTTGTATTTATTCTGTGGCTGATGGAACACTGATTATTTCTCTGAAACTGTTTATTTTGGTATCTAGTAAAGAATCAAGGTCATTCACAATATAGCAAGCCTTAAAGGAAGCATATGCATCTTATCATGTTATCATGTAGCTTAAAAGGTTGGTTACTTCTCACAGTAGTTGTTTTTTGAATGAGAATGTACTGAATGATCTCTCTGCGAGGCTTTCAGATGATTAGAGATCACCAGAGCTCTGACTGAAATCAGTAGGAACTGGAGATAGTAAGCGTGGCAAGAGCTGTGGGATTTGAGTTGTAAGAAAGAAAATTAAGTTTGTTCTATAGTTGTAATAGTGTTGTAACTGAATATTAGGACTGTGCCTGTATGCATACTCAGTGCATGTAAGGCATTAATTGGTTATCCAGGGGATGCAGGAAGTCCCTGGTTCATCGTCTGCATAGAGGAGATAATGGAGTAGTTTGCATCTGGGTGATTGACAGGAGTCCCAGCCACCTTCACAGTGAGGTATTTGACTGATGGCTTCAGGATCTTTCCAGGTGGGAATTCTGGTTGATTGTCAAGATTCCCCCTGCCAGCTCCTGCTGTGTCTAGTCCAATTTGTATGCTTAAATTACTGCTCTGGGTGGGTCCCAGAGAGTTCTTGCTGCAGAAGAGGTCAAACTGAATATAGGTAAGACATTTGTATATAGTCTATAGAAACTGCTCCTGTGGGTGTAAAAATGGCCATATATAGTTAAGATAAGTTAAGATTCGCTTAGGGACATGGTGTAGTGGGCATGGTGGTGTCGGGTTGACGGTTGGACTCAATGATCTTAGAGGTCTTTTCCAACCTTAATGATTCTATGATTCTAAGATAAAAGCAATGGATTATGCACGTGCTGGAGTAGGACCATGGGCCAGCTGGATTGTGAGATTTGAGCAGAAGAATGGTCTGGGGTAGTCCCTCACAATCCAGATGAAGATGACACTGCAAGGATTGGCCATCCTGATAGAGAGATTTGATTCCCCATATGAGTGTTACCTGATACCTAGGTCCTAAAGAACTAAGTTTTTCTTTTTAACGAACACACTGTCCATGGGTGTCAATGCAACAGTAAGCACCATTGAAAATCAGCGTCCTTTTTTGTCATGGCTAAATAAAATGGTAAGAATGCTCTATTTTCTCTGTTTCATTTCATTCGCAACTTGTTCATAAATTCACTTCTGACTGCAGTGTTTATCCCCACTTCTATCTCTCCCAGATACTTGCCACCCATCAGATCTGTCAGCTCAGCTGCTTAAATAAACCCTGTCTGACCTGCTTCAGTTAAAACAAGTGGCTAAAATAGACGATCAGAGGGAGCTTTAGCAATGCATCAGCTTTTTCATAGTAGTGATCAGTTAGTGTTTATTGGATTAATAATTAACGTGACCATACTCTTGCAAATATGCATTTTTATTGCTAATTCCATTTTGGTAGTAATTGAAGGAGATTTGTATTTTGTCCCGGTAAACGAACAAGACTCTTCATTTGCCAGTCTCACTTTGCCAATGTCTGCAATTTCCTTTGTGGACTGTTCATTCCAAAAAAGAAACAGCTTGAAACAATTATTAAAATAGCTTTAAAAATTTTTTTAAAGCTTGCTTTAATTTATAGCTTCTGTCACTTTTATGATGCAGTCTTAATAAATATCTCATCACTCATTGCTTTCTTTGACATAYTTTGTTCCTAGCTCCCAATAAATGAGGCTTTGAGTAATAATGATGATGGAATCATCACCACTTTTTTTTTTTTTTTTTACCAGCTTGGGCATGGCAGCACTTTTAGATGCATCGGAATATGGCAATTACTTAAATGTTATTACCAGTGTAGTGTTTCCTTTAAACTTTTTTTTTTTTTTGCAGTACAAGACCTGTACAAGACACGATGACCCTCTTTTGTTTGCTTAAAATGGTATTCTATTTCCCACTGAGCTGTAAAACCTGTTTCCAGCTTTCACTTAACAACTTTTGCTTGTTATTCATGGCTTAAATGGTAGTAATTATTCAAGCATAAAACAAGTATGCATCCCCTGTGATAGTTTAATATGTTTTTCCACTGTGCAGTACTGTGTGTTGATTTATAATGGATAATTACAACCTATTTATATAACCATATTTAACTGCATATAACCATGTTTATATAACCCTTATAACCTTGTTCTGCAGAGGATGAAATGGAACATACATTGCAGGTATGTGCTTTACGATTATGCATCCAGAGTAATAGCAGAGAATAAGAATAAATTTGGGTGACTGGGAGCTTTTACAGCAAATATCTATAGAGTATTTGGAAGCTTATTTTACTCAGTGAAACTCCCTAGAAAAAGTGAATGATACCATAAGTGAAAGTCTTGCTAAATCATGTAGGGTGCTCATGTCTTACAAGTGAAGGGAATTGTCTTCAGAGCTTTTCTTCCTGCTTCTGCTCAGGCTGAGAAGGAAATATACCAGTGACAGACCTTCTATAAGAATCAAGATGGAGTAGGCACAGATGACATGAGTAGGGTGACCAGATATCCCAATTTAATGAGGGTAGTCCTGGAGTGAGAGCCACTATTTTATGCCAGACTTTATTTGTGATGTAGCAATTTCATTTGTTTTTTCTCCTTTTCAAACCTTAGGGCTGCATAGCCCCACCCTCTAAAGGTCACTTCTGGGATCTGTTTGTGCTCTGTAATCCTGAGCCACCAGCACAGTTCCCAACATCTCACCAAGACAGATTAAGATCCTGTGGCATAGCTCATGTAGTCTGCTTATGGTGAGACTGTTGGTGCTAAAAATCCTTGTTTCCATAAGTTCCACACTCAAAGACCGGATAATTTTAAACCACAGTGGAATTCCTGCGACTGTGGAGTGGAACAAAGCTATACCACCTGCAGCATCGTTTCTAGATAGTGGCTATTGTGCCAATAAAAATACATGGAGACGTGGATCTTGTCATATGCTTCAGCAGCAACAGGCATTTTTTTACAGCCACTAAATGCTGTATCTTTTGTTGTTGTGAATCTTGTCTCTGTGGTAACCATCCAGAGCAAAAGCCAGTATATGCTTCTAGCTTGCATTGGTTTCCAAGCCAGGTAGGCTTGAGTTGAGTTTGTTTCCAAACCAAATACAAGAGATGCACAAAGCAACACTGAACAGCTGTAACTCCAAAAGGGAAATTTGCCTGATTTTGTATGCATATCGCATATGGCTATTAGGAAGAATAGGGCAAAAATATGTGACGTTTTGCCTGTGTGTATATTAGGAGAGAATCAACTGTAGGACCACTGTAACATTAACAACAAAAATGCTGTTTTTCACCCAGGCACTTTGGTCGGTTGTATGGTATGCCTTACCTAGGCACACAGTTTAGGAAGTGGTTGTCTTKTGTTCAAATGGGAAGATCTGACTATAAACAAAACGATTGAATTAGAATAAATACATCATAATTATTTTTTCTCTAGACATAATTAATACTAATGCTGCTAGTAATGCTGCTGATGTTTTCAGAGTTGCAAATGATTAACTAGGGCAGATGAAGACCATTTGGCACATCCTGGTTTTAGTATAAACTTATAGAATATTGGGAGATGCTGATAATTTGTGTAGTAGGAAAAGAAAATACTGCTTTTTACTTTTCTTTTGTTCCCCTAATGCACATCTGTAGCATAATGATGAAATGTTCTCTGTGTGCCTATTTGTGCTGGTTGCTTACAAAGAACAGCAGCTTGAGGGACTTACCAATATGAATATACTTCTGCAAGTCTGTAGTTTCTTTCGTGAAATGAATGCTTACAGTAAGAGGCTTGGATAAAAGCTTCAAAAGAAATGTATTTAAAGGTGTGTGTATATATATATATATAAAAAAAGGACAGTTAAAGGTAATGTCCAGTGTGTGTATGTGTATATATTATTTCATATGTATATATAGAGAATATATATACATACGTGCATGCATAAATATATATATTCACATATACATGTGGACGTACAAATTTGTTTTGCTGTCAAAGTGTAAAGTTTAAAGCTCCAGAGTATGTTTCTTAAACAACTAATGGAATTCTCCTGGGTTTTCAGGGGAAATTTATAAATTATGCTCATGTATGCATCAGTATCAGCCAAAGATTCAGCTTGTAGTCTTCAACAGGAATAATTGCAAAACACTTCAATGATTGTAAAACTGCCATTCAGCAGTGCTGACCATATCATGGGGTTTCTTTGTGCTTAATTGTTTAGAAGGAATTAATTTTGTTTTAATCTTCATCTCTGTCTTCACAGGTAGATGTTCTCTGGAAAAAGTAGTGTGGGGTTTTCTGTCTGTTTGTTTTTAACTCTGTTGCTTGCTGTACTTTGAGAAAAGACTTCATGAACTTTGTCTTGGGCTCTGAAATAGCCCATCGTAGCTGTTAAGTTTCTTGAAAGCATTAGCCAAGAATTCTTTCTGCCACTTGCTTGGAAGTGGTGCAGAGGCAGGATAGCCTCTTGTGGCGCTAACTGTCTTTGTGTTATGTAGAGTTATTGCAGTCAAACAGCATACTTTAGTAACCAAGCGCGTTATTTTGACAGGTCTCTGCCAACTATTTGTAAGCAGTTTAACATAAACAAGATACAGTACTCTTCAAAGTTATAGCAATGATTGCTTTAACTTGACCAAGGGGACAAAAAAATTAAACCTTCATTCCTCATTTGCCTTTTCAGATAGCTGTGAATGAAGCAGACTTTTTTCACGAAATGTCCCTGCAAAGATATCATTAGATCAATTGTTTGATTCAAAAAGTAGAGAGAATATTTATAAGAGGGAAGAAAAGAAACAAAATCCTTTTTATTATGTTTTACAGCAGTGGGGAACAAAAGCATTAATGTTTCAACTGTGAATTAATGACCAATTAAGAGGTACTGCAGTTGTGTTAAAATGATGTGATGCTGCTCATGTTTCTGGCATATTGCTAGTTCATTGTTTTGATGCTTTCTTGTTCCCTAAAGAAAGGAGTTAATATTATGGGATGAATTATACCGTACTGTGTGTGCCTTTGTCGTTCGTCTCTAAAATTGTGGCCTATTACTTTGGCTCTCATAAAAGAGTGGAAAAATTTGGTATAAGTAGCTTAAAGATAATTGCTAGGAAAAGGACTACATCCATGTCATCGGTGTCTATCTGAATATTTGTATCCATTTCCAGATTTAATATCCTTATGGTCTAAATCAATAGCTATATACACTTGATGGATAGTTCCATCAGTGCACAGAGTCCTTGTCCCCAGGTGTAGGCAGTCTACGGATGGAGGAATGCGTAGAAGTGGTAATAGATTGAGGATGTTTTACTGGTCTGTGTTGTGAAGCTGGTCTCCACAGCATCCTACAGAAACAGTAGAGAGAGACTCCTCCAAGGGACATTTCCAAGTAGCTTGATGAGTCAGTCCCCTGTATTGAGCTTTCCCTGGAGAAGTTCAGCCTTCCATTGCAACTTCCGAGTAACTGCACTAGCTGGTGGACAATATGCATCTCCCTGAATATGTGTCTGTGGACTCATCCATTCCATACAAAACAAGATACCCTGGTTAGATACTTCCGCAGAGAAGGATGTTAGAAAGATTTCTCCATTGAGAAATCAGTCAAGGTGCAGTCTTCGTGTATAATGAAGTTAAATCCAGATGGGAGAGAGATTGTAGTTGAAATTAAAAATAATAAAATATTTCAGTATTAGGAGTGTGAGTTTATGCAAATATGACCTTTATACCCGCTTTAAATATAGCTTACAAGCAGAACACGTTTGAAAGGCTGCAAACAGTAGGAGTCAGCTGATTTGGTTTAAATGTGCATCCCTCCTGCTGTGATAATTAGCAAAAAGATGACAGAGAATTAAGCATGAGGGGTTTGTTTCTTAAACATTACCTTTTTAGATGAAGCATAAATAATGAAGCAAAATATGTCCACAATTAATATTTTGTCATTCTTACAGTTCATTGAGTATTAGATCAAACTGCAGGAGCACCAGAATATTAAGTAGTTTGTTCTGCTCTTTAAGGAGCTGATACCAGATTTCTGATCACACTTCTTGTTTTTGAGGCCGTAATGCAAACCTGTTTAGAAATGTGTAAGTAGTGAAGAATTCAGCTTCATGTAGTATTGGGAGTTAATTAAAAATTATCTGCTGTCCACAAACAGCCAATTTTAGAATTATCTGGCAGAAATTCAGATTAGATACTTGCTTTCCAGAGTAATAGTGAGGAATATGTCTTCTCTGTTGGCATTTTGAAATATCATTATGGGAGTCAATTTGTATCTTAAATGTTAGATGGGTGGGCTCATTCTGTAATGGTGAAAATTGATCTGAACTGTAACTTTTTCAGAAAAAAGAATTTGAACTAGCTTTATGGATTTGGAGAATGGTAAATAAATGCTTTTTGAAGTACTATCACTCATTGCATGGGAATGCTGTAGATACAGACTAAATCTATATAACGTAAGTATATAAAGACCTAAAAGACTTTTTATGTAGTAGTAATTGCTAAATTTTAACTCATTTAGAAGCAAATTTTGGGAATTGCCAAGCATTTGTGAACTTATTAACTTCCTAGTGTATAAAATTCTTAGTAAATCATTAAAAAAATGTGAACACACCCACATATTGTCATGGATACATTTTCAGTTTTTTAGTTGGTCCTTTTGCATGAATTCTATCACTGAACTCTAGAGGCTCAGGCACTATCTGCAGCTTTGGCCACACTCATTACTTGGTGAAACCTGCATGTTGCCTCCTGGTTCATATTAGCATTCTGCTTTGGATTCAGAGACCCACTGATTTGATTCTCCAAAGCCATACCTGTTCACTAAAAAACTGAGTAGAATATGGAAAAAAATCTGTTCCAAATCAGTACAATTTGTAAACAAACTCAGTGACAGCTTTTGAAAGAAGTACTTGTCAGGACTATGCTTGAACTTTAGGCCATGGTTTTGTCATTCTGTCTACTTATCATAATTGGACAGGGGATTTAAATAAAATGTATGTTCATTTGTGAATGGCAGCCCTCAAAAAAGTGGTCGTGAGAGTTTTATGCCTGCCTTTAGACATGACATGAAGGGAAGGATGTGGGGATACCTGATCTCCTGAAAGTAACAAGTTAGGAGGACAGCGTGCTGGAGGGCCGAGGGGGTTAGCTGGTTGTTTTTTCTAATCTAGAAGTAGAATTCTTCCCTTAGTATTCAATACCTGAATCTGGGATCAAGCAAAGAGCCTTGCTAGAACAGGAAACCTGTATGTTCTTATAATAGGGCTTCTGCTGCCTCAGCAGCCTCTGTAGTGTGCAACTGCCATTTGCAGGCAAGAATTAGCAAAAATGGATTTCATAATACAGCATTAACACAAAAGTTTGGACTATTTTTCTTGATTTAGTAGTGCACAAACTAGGCAAAATTTTGATTAGGACAAATGATAACCTTCCACTTCATTCAAGGCCACAAAATAATTTAACTGTAAGAGTATCGAGTTGATTCTTGTAAGCTCAGTTCCCAAACTCATCAACCAAAATCCAGTCTTACTATACTTGTATACTTAATTTTGAGGATTTTCACCTCCTAGTGACTTCTTTTTGTTGATGATTAATCTGAGGCCATCAAGAGTGTTACTCAGAAATTGATGGTACATAGATACTCGTCACAGGGGAGGAACTTCAATTTACATGGTTTAAATCAAATCAGGATCTAAGTGGTTTATTTTCTTATTAATGACACATAATTAGTCAACAATCAGGGAACTGTAAATTCGGAATCAAAATGGTTTCTATCAAATCCCTAAACACAAGTATGCTTTGAAAAGTTGCTTATTAGAGATATCCAAATTCCATTGCA
The DNA here is from genome assembly GCA_035582835.1 of Phoebastria nigripes. Taxonomy (NCBI): domain Eukaryota; kingdom Metazoa; phylum Chordata; class Aves; order Procellariiformes; family Diomedeidae; genus Phoebastria; species Phoebastria nigripes. Next base: position 147,721 of record JAYKAV010002770.1, read on the forward strand.
TCTCATTAAACACTAGAACAGATTTCCAGTGTTTGAAGTAAAATTATTTAGAGTAAGAGAAGCTGTTAGAGCTAAATACAAAGTCCTCTCTGCCTTCCACACCCTTGTAGGCAGCGGTGACCCTGCAATCAGAAATCAGCTAACACTGCTATTGCTAATATGTTCATTCTGTCCTTATGATCATGTGGTATGCTAGTCAAGAAAGAATCGGTCCTTTCTGTAGCCTAGTTACCTAAAGGGAGAGGATCCCGTTTGATCTCCAGCACAGAGAAAAGATGACACAGAGACTTAAGAGTCTATGTAAGCAGCAACTTTAATTATCCTTTCTAGCTTCAAAATGCAGCATTTGGGAATTGATAAATTAATTCTGGAAAAAAAAATGTGGCACTACAGTGTTTCAGGGACAACGTAGCTGAGAAGTTGTGTTTTATATTAATGTAATCTGGTAAACAAGTTTAAGCTCCTTGATAATTATGTGGGACCCCATGCTGATCAAAGTGGAATAGTCTGGTCATTTATTATAGCAGTGGCCTGTGTTGCTTTGTATAATGTTTAATATTTGGTGAGTTCAGGTCATTAAAAGAACATGATGACCTTGGATCCATATCTCCAGATTAATTTGTAGTAAGCAGGATGCTGTCTTGGAGAGCTTAGCTGCTTGAAATCTGTTGTAAGTGAAGAACCTTTAAAGTGAATTTCTCTTCATTTGCAGCTCTGTAGATCGTGGTTGCAGTTCTGATACCAAATTGTATCATTTCTATCATTGAATCATTTCTAACATGATGTCAAATTCTGTTTCTAACATTCATGACATCATTGAATCCTTTCTAACATGATGTCAAATTCTGTTTCATTTTTATATTGCGTAGGGTGAGGTGGTTGCTTTTTCAATAGCAGACTGAATGAAAGATCAGAGAGCTCTGTGACTCAAATGTTCCAAGTATTGATATTGTGCATTAACCCATCCATTTCTGGATACTTTGCCTAGGTAAATGCAAGAAGTGTGCGTTCTAGGGAAGAAATGGAGATTTTTCATTTCCCAGTATTCCTTAAAATAATCTTTGTATCTGTTAGAGTTACTGAACCACAGGCAGAATGGATTAAATGTCAGCTCACTCAGCTGGCTTAATTGGCATATTAGAAGGAAACATGCCTTCAAAGCCCTGTTAAAGGCATGCAACTTTTAATGTTGTATTCTTACTGGTTTTAGTTACTTGCATGATGGTAGCACGTAGTGACGCTGGCTATGACTGGTTCCCATTAAACATGGTGTCTGATAAGCTAATATTAGAACACAACACTTGTACTGCAGTATATATGGTATAAGCAGGGAAGACAGAGGCTGGAAACACCCAGGAGTTGCAGTGATGCATTCAAAACCACTTAGCAAGCCACTGGTAGCACTGGAGAACAAGTTTAAGAGGCCCATTTCCTGCTTGAGTGCCATATGTATTTCTTTTTTATCATGGCTAGTGCTTATTTTGAGCTTCCTTTGGGGTGGGGAAGGGTGAGACTGTTTAAAAACTTGCTGTGGTCTGTTATTGATAGAGGAAGGCGGAAAGTTTGCACTGGTTCAGCACTACTAACTGCCATATACCCCACAGCAAGTCCATCGTACTCTTCAAGTAGTGTGGGCTGCATCTAGGCTAGTGCCACAAGGCTAACTGTCTAGGCAGCTGACAGCCAGGACATCTTCCAGGTGTAGGCTCGGACATCTGAAATCAGAGTTAACTCTCTTGGATATTATAATCCCTTTTAGTTTTATTAATTGCCAATGTCGTTACACTGACCACTATCTCAGAACAACATTTCTGATTAAGGGCAGAGATAGTAATTACAGGTTACATAATTGTCATTTCTACTTGAACTTCAGCTGCTTATTCTGATGAAGCTGTATTATAAATGTAGGATTGCATTAATTGTCATCTTCTTCTTTAGATAGTGATGGATTAAAGATAAGACAGGAAAATACGAAAATTATGGAGAGCTGAATCTTCAGCTAGATGTGAGGAGCAGGGACTTTGAGTGAAAGGACTGGTGTTATGCTTACATGATAGTTACAAGACTTTTAACATAATTCAGAATGATTTGGAGGTCCTTATAATAACACTGACTTCTGGCATCCTCTAAAGACTGTAATGGCTACTTGATATTTGAAAGCAAAGGAACTATCTTATATCAGTGCTCTTCTGTTACAGAATTCCACCCTAGGAGTACTCCTCTTCTCTTTGGATGTACTGGTTTTATATTTTGTGAAATGTAGCCATTCTGAGCAAATGAATGCGACAGCAGACATGGAGACTCTTAATGTGCTTGCAGTGGCTATGTCTAAAATAGCAGTATGCTAATATTGCTACTAATGAAGCCAGCACTGATCTGGATTTGTTCACTGTGCTGCATAATTTATGCTTGAAGTTTATACCCTTCACTGTCATTTAAAAATGCGGCATATATTTTCTTGTGCTTTGTGTTATTTATTCTTTATCAGCTTTTTAAATTTAGTAGGGTGAGTAGGAGGCCACCCCACATACAGGAGGAATGCCAAAGAGTTGGAGTTCTTGGAGGAGACTGAAAATAGAACAAAGCTGGGTTGAAGTGCTGAATAGCTTGCTGCAACAAAGGTCATTTTTCTCCTCATGAGAACAATACCTTTCACTGTCCCTTTGGCCTTTACACTAGTTTTCTGTAAACCTGCTTCCAGCTGCAATGGAATTTTATTTTCTCTCTCAAGTTCTTTGATACTCTATTTACAGTTGCCATCTGGCTCATCAGTCCTGCTAGATTGGGACAAAGAGCTGCTGTCTGCGCCCTGCTGTTTTCTGCCTTCTTCACTGGATCCTGAATATCCTTAGGCTTTTCTTTCCCCCCTATATTCACTTACTGCAAAGCCATTCCTTGGGTTCCTGTGTCCTAACCACATTCTTTCTAGCCAGAAAGACTGAAGAGAACCTTGTGGAATGTTTGCTGCCTTTTCCCACCATTTCAAAGAGAGTTGTTAATCATCTTGATTAAGGCCAGCTTCATCTTCATAAATGCTGGCAAAAAAGAGTGATCATCTACCTTGCTTCTGACCCCTTAGTGGTGATGGCTGATGGCAGGCATTTTGCGTGAGGAATAATTCACAGCTTGGCTGCCTTTAATTGTGTTTTGATGATATGGTGAAATTCCCAGAAGTGTAGTGATGAGATTATAAGGTATGAGAACATTTTAGGGATGTTGTGAGTATGAATGCATTCGTGTTTGTGAGGCATTACCATCCTGTGGTGTTGGAAACCATATTGAGTCAAATTTAACATTGGTATTTATAGTTTCATTATTTAGTCTTTTTATTCTGATATGTTTACAGAGAGTTGGGGATATATTGGAATACCTATGGTCATAAATCAATCAAGGAAATATTGGGATTCTGTTGTGTTTAATATGTGATTAAGTTATTCTTGAACTTCTGCATTTGCTGAGCCTCTTGCATTTGAATTTTGTGTTTTTTAAAGGCAACAAATCAATTTGAAGCTGAAGTGTACTGTATTTTATTTTTCCTATTTCTTTCTATGTTGTTTTTTTAAAGGTCCTTTTCTTTCTTCCATTAATTAGTGTAACCAGTGGCAGATTTTGCAGTAGCCTGCAGTCAGATCAAGTTGTTTCACTCCGTAAACAGAAAAGTCCTTGTACTCACATTGTCTGTTTAGTCTCAGTGAGAATTATGTAAGGTTTAAGTACCCTCGCAAGATGAAATGCCAGACCTTGCTCACAAATCAGCTCTTTAACATAATTAAAGGAAGAAACTGTATCATGCTGTTTTATGAAGAGATTTGAATGCTAAGTGCAGAAAGCCTCAATCCTTTTGCTTTTTAATTACATTGTAGCATGGAGGTTAAATTAGACAAATTTTTCAATTCCTGTGCTTATACTTAACATTTCAGTTACATGTATTCCAGTTTATATGACTATGTAATGATGACAAGTTTTTATATATTCATATATTCTTTTTTTTATATATATACACACACAGATATATCGATAATGTAAGACAGTTAAAACATTCAGCTTTATGATTTGTGGGAAATCTGTTGCTTCACTGTTGGCAGCTTTGTAGTAAGTGAGTAAACTGTTTGTAGTTGACACTGCTGTGTGTAGTAAAGCATACGAAGATATGCATTATGTTACAGCAACTTATTTAGCAATTTTTCTTTCTCAGCTTTAGTCTTAGGAGTCTAGGATCTCAGGGATTGCATATGCGAATGTACTCCTGCAACCTCTCACCAGGAAATGGGGAACGCCTCACTTTTCCGTAGTTTCTTTTCAACTAGTGCAAAAAAGTTACTGAAAATCTGTAGTACTAGTGAGCGAGAACACTCTTCAGTCTCCTTGTACAACGTCTGCAAAGTAAACCAGTGCTTTGGCCATCTGTTTCAGATTGAGGGGAGTGAGAAGGGGAAGATATTTAGCTAATTAAAAGTAAGATTATTTTATCGCTACTTTTACCTAAATATAAATATTTAGCAAGTCATACATTACTTACTAAGAATGAGATTGGTTAGGTTTTGTGTGTAATTTTTAACTTTAATACAATTAATCATCACACACAATGTAGAGGTCATTAAGAATTCTTCAGTATTAGTATGGGAGGCTAACAGTAGTTGCTTTAGCACTCAACAAGAGAAGGTAAGATTTTTGGAGATATTTGATGATTTGTTTAGAAAATGGGGGAGAAATCTTAACTGGTTTCAGACATACCAAGAGAAGCATACTTTTTCTTGTTTTTCTTCACCAGAGAGGGGTCTAAAAGATCCTTATAACGACCGCTTGGAAAGTTTTCTGTCACTTTTACATTTGTAACAACTCTGTTCTATCCTTGCATCCCAGGTTGTCCTTTATGCTGACTATAAAAAGTCATTTCATTCCAGTGCAGACACTTCTGTGGTGGAACCATAATGTAGGAGAGGAAATGAAGAAAAACATCATTTCCAATTAAGGCTGCAGAGAGAATTTAGGTAGACAGAATGTAATTACACAGATTGGAATTTGTCCAGTGTTCCAGGTCTAACAGCTCTATAATAAAATAAAAATCTTTTGTTTACAAATATTTTATTCTCATGAGCACATCCTACACTCTGTTCCAATCAATTTCAATATTACCCAAAAGAAACAAATGACAGCTTGATGCTCTAAGAAGGAGTTGCATTGTAGGGGCATTCTTTTATTGATTTGTTCTGGGATTTTTACCTCCTGAACCATGAGATCTAATTTGTCAAATTTCGTTTTTCTGTTTTTTCATATTCATCCCTACAGTAGATGAAATCTTACTCTGCTGATCGAAAACAGTTGGTTCATTACAAGGCAGACAGGTCTGATTTTTTTTTTTTTTTTTTTTCCCCTCCCTCCCTCTCTCATAAGGGATATTAGGGAGGCAGAAATACCAACAGTTTGGTCTTTGCCTTCTGTTGCAATAAACTAGTCTTGATTTAAATCCATTTCTCATTCCTTGCTGAGTTTCCCAAAAACTAATCCTGAAGGTCGCTGTAGGTGTTTTAGCTGTTGAAATATTCCTGGTTAGTATATGGGGACCTTTATCTGGAAAAGTAACTGCAGTGTGGGGCTTGGGGGCAGAAATAAGAAATTAATTAGAGTCGTCATCATGTTTTAATGAGCTCAATCTGTACTTGAAGGAGATTCTTTCTTGTATATTCTTGTGCACACAGCAGTGGGGGGTGGGCGGAGGAGTGTTTACTATAGTGATAGGGTGGTAAGAGTCCTATGACTGTTGATACCCATTGAGTAAATAGGTTGATTATCCAGGTCGCATTTTTGATGGATGTGAACTCACTCTCAGTGCTTGAGATTAACCTAGTCTGAAGTGCTGTGTCCGGATAAACCTTACTTCAAGGAAACTTGCACTCAGACTTGAAGAAGATGATTAGTGTAACCCGCCCTTGAAATGATCCAAACAAGAATACTCTGTCTTTATTATTTTGCACTGTGAATAGTGTGTTTAGGCAGCGTTTTTGAAAAATGCTTAAAAGTAAGCCAGACACCAAAAATTCATTGACCTTCAGTAGCAGAGAAGCACCTAATTCTTTTAAGCAGATACAAAAATCAGTTTACAACAAGCTATTGCAAGAATGAAATGCATTTCTAACCTGAGCAGCTAAAACCAAAGCTTCAGCCTTGGAATATCAGGGAGGAAGTTTTATCTTGGGGAGGGGGGGGAAGCAAACTGTGGATTTGATACTTACAACTCATGCCCTCCCATATTTTCCTTCCTGCGAATAAGCTATATGGCATCTTATCCATAACCAAAGGCAAATATTAGCCGATTTCTACAGTTGGTAAAAATTCACAATAACAAAAGCGTACAGAGTAATAAATTTTCTTTGCACTTCATTTACCCATGTGGGAAGCTCTCCATTTTCTAGATATATCTTACCCAAACACAAGGTATTATATTCAATGCAAAGGTTACTGGACAAAATATTAATGGCCTGTGACATACAGAAGGTAAGGCTGCATAGTCAGGTGACCTTTATGGCCTTAAACACTGTGACTTGGAGCCTATCACTCTGATACTGCCGTTACAATCCTGAGTCTTGTTTTTAGCACACTTGATATGAATCATGTGTGTTTAAAAAAAAAAAAAACAACAAACAAAAAAACCCCACCAAACAAAAAAAAGAAACAAAACAAAAAAAACCACAAAACAACAACAACCCACAAAACACAAACAAATCTTCCTAAATACAGTAGTTCCCTTGTCTATCTCTAAAAGGAAAATGCAAGCAAACTTGTTTGTAATGCTGAAAATCCATGAATTTCAGCCATACCTTTATCTTCCCCATTACAAGAATATTGCAGCTTACTGAACAACTGCTGCAGAGAGGAGCTAGAGTCTGTTAAATATCTAGGTACCTGAAAAGAGTCTTTTGCTGAAAATTATTCCTTGGCTATAAAATGCATCATTTTTAATTTTCCATAGTAAGTAGTAGTCATACAACTGATTCCTCTCATTTTTTACTGCAGGCACTTGAGATTTTAAAAAAGGTAGCATAGTAAATTAAAAAATATCAGTAACCCAGCTCTATAGCAATGGTCTATGGAAAAGAAAGTCCGCACGTTGTGCCCCGAGCGCAGAATGTGCTGTTTTAGTGAGATGGTGAGATGCAGAGTTCAATACCCAGTTAACTCTTGAAACACTTCTGATGATTGGTTCTCTGATGCTGATACATCAGTCCTTTAGGAAAGAAACACTTGCAGTGGAAAAAAGATTCAGAGAGTGTGTGTGGGGGGTTGTTTTCTTTTTAAAAAATAACTGCAGCATAGCATATCTGCACTTAGGAGATTGCCACATCAATGTATCTACATTAATAAAGCCTGCCTTCACCTTGACCTCTTTGTCCTCAAAACAGACTTCATAGTAGGATTCCATCGTCCATGTACGAGTAGGAACTTGAAAGCATTGACTCCTTTTGCTTCTGCTCAGGACAGATACAGACAAGCTGGATCTGGAACTTGGGAGCTGTAAGATGTTTTCCATGATTGACAGGCATACAAAGAGGGGAGCAGAGCCTATTACTGTGGTGTCTTTTCAATTATCCCTGATTTTGCTTTGTTGATTCAGACAAAAGGATGTTGTAATTTAAAGCATATGATTATTCTTAGTATTTCTTTCTCAGTCTTTTGAATATATTTAATAAATGTACTTAATCATGAGTCTCCATAACATACTCTTCTATGTTTAGTATCCAAAAAGGTAAGGTCTTTTCTTTATTTGTGTGGAGTCTGGGTCTTCACAAACTGTTCACATAGCTGGTGTAAGGAGGAGGAAACAAATGTGACCCAATAGCATACACCGTGATGCCAAGTCTCCAGTGGTAACTGTTGGCTGGTTTCCCGTGCTCCATTTATGTGTTTATATTAGCAAGCCAGTAAACACAGCAATAGGAAAGCAGCAGGCACAGGTAGGCTTCCTATCCATTTCTTCCTGAGGAAATATCTTTGTATGAAGCTGTCTGAAAAAAAAAAAAAAAAAAAAAAAAAAGTCCCATACATGGGTATACACCTTCATATAATTCTTCTGTAAATAATTAATCTCCCCAAGCTTCCAGGAGTCATGGAATAACTATAAAATGAAGGTGGTGTTACATCATCGTTAATTTATATTTCCCTAATCGTGAAAATCTGTATCTGCAGATGGTGACTTAGTTAATTATATCTGATAATTATTGTATGAGCTTTATATTAGTTGAGAATAGTGTATAACCATGTAGACTAGTAGACTGATGGTCTTTGTAATTTTTCTCATTAGTTATAGCTGTGGTGGTGGTGGTGGTTTTGTCTTTTCTTAATATACTATTAAATGTCATCTTGAACATATATTCAAAGGTTATTTTCCTGAAGGCATGATAGGTGCAGATGTCTCAGTGAAGTTAATACATGGATCCACCCTTTTATTTCATTCAGTAGCATATATTCAGCCTGATTTAGATTTCTGTAGATCTGGAGAATTCAGATCCTGGGGTTTCAGTAGGATGTCACTCCCTTGAGTGTTCTTTCCTATTCTCTCTTTTGCTCATGTTTCCTTCTTCCAGTCCCTTAGTGTAGAAATCAAATCTAAATGCAGTACTCCTTGATAAGACTTCTTCTCAGGAACGTTATCAGGAGCATCAACCCTGCTTGGAAGACTGACAAAAAGAGAAGTGGCGAGGAAAGGGAAGACATCACCTGAGCTCTGATGCATGTGCGTAATAGGAAGATGGCAACAGAAAGCATTAAGCCTATGTTTAGTCATTCATAGGATTTCCACAGTAGATGTGCAATTGAATTACATTTTTTTCTGCCTACCAAACATAAAAATCTGATCAAACTGCATACTTGCTTGTTCATGCTCTCCAAGGCAACTGCTGCATGAACAGACATTACAAGACAACTTCTGCCTTCTTTAAAATGGCTCCAATGGTTGAACCATTGCACATACTCAGAATGAAGTTGTTGTGTAAGGAGTTGCCTTTTCTTACACAGAGGTGGATCCAAATTCCATTAGACTCAGTGGGAGTCTTCAGCATTGATGGCTTTAGCAAATTTAATCTGAAGCCCATAGTAAATTTTATAACCCTGCTGCAGTTTAAGTTCTGTCTTGTGCCCTCTGATCCTTTTACCAGTCTTTTTCCTTGTCTTTGAACTAACTTCCTTCTTCAAAGTGGGTCTGCCAGTTGAGAGTCACTATACATTTGTTTAAGCTGCTTGCAAAATTTTTAGTTAGAATAGTATAAGAACTGAATCCCTCCAAAGATTTTTACTTGGCTTGCTTTTTTCATCTGTTATTTAACATTGTGCAATTTTCCAGGGAAATACCCTTTTGGAAGACAGAATGACATTAGCAATACAAGCTTCATAGCAGGTTTAGAGAACATTTGCTAAAAAATAAATTTCAAAAAAAGTCTCAAGATAATACTACTTTTATACTCCTTGCAGTATCCATCATGAGTTTTAAAGAAGGTAGTTATTTTGTATAGAAAGTTCCTGTGATAATACTGTGATACTGAAAATATGATAAAATGTTGCCTTTTTAATGGAAAAATGCACATATATATAGCTATAGTCAGTCAATATTTAAGCTATAAAGTGAATTGAATGCATTTTCAGAACTGTATTTACAAATTTACAGAGCAGTGTGTAATATTAGTTCTTCAAAGAAGTGACCACATAAGTCGCTTTCTAATTTATTTCCTGATGCCTAAAATAATAATGGTTTTAAAGAAATTAAAAACCTGAATCATTACCTTATTTCTTGCTGTTCTTAAGTGCAGACTACTTCCAGGCTTAAGACTTTTCCTGTCAAGGCAGTTTTAAACTGATGTATTTTATATAACTATATATCCCTTCTTTTTTAGTTGCCTGCAAAGCTTCAGAAGCAGAACTTTTCAGGAGACCTGAAGAAGCTGAAGTCTATAGACAGCTATAGTGTTTTCACTGAGTTTTGGAATAAATTCTGAATTCTTTAATGGACCCTGCGGATGGGAATTTGTGATAAACTGCAAGCATTGGGCGCTTACAAGCTGATAAATTTGAAGTTGAAAAGACACAGATTTTGGAAGGGGAGAGTTTTACATCCAAGGAATTTTGTATTTCCCCCATTAAAAAATCCAGATATTACTGTGCAGTAAATACTACAGGCATGGATACAAGAGGAGTATGTTAGAAGATTGCAAAACATACGAAGCTTGTTCAGGACCATGTAAACAGCTTCTGTAAACCATAGAATTATGTGAATAGATTTGTAACTCAGAAATGTTCACTTTATTTTTCTTACATGAGGAAAATAATAATAATGGTAGGTTTTAAGTTGCCAGGTCACATAGGTACCATTTAACCAACTGTTAAATTACCAGAACAGAAAACTCATTAAGACAGCAATTCTTTTAACTGAGTAAGTTTCTGTTCAGGCATATATCAATTTAGCTTACAGTAATAAATTACTATCATAAAGATAGCCGTTTATAATGCAGTAGCATCTGGAAGCCAGTCAGTAATTGGTCCCTACTAAATGTATTATACTGTCTCTCTTCTCTGGAAGCAGGAGCACTCCTATTCACTTACCTTTCCTGTAAACAATGTGCTGAGAGTTACAAGAGCCTTACACGAAGTCAAACTCAATCCCTTTCTTTTGTATGATGGTATAGACACTCTATTTTTATCAGTACACATAGTATATTTTATTAGGCTATTCTCATCGGCGATTAAAAGTGTTTTCCCAGAGAGAAGGTAGGAGGTTTGATAGCCCAGCAGCTGCCGTTTTAAATATAGATGCCAGTAACTCGCACAGGAAATATGAGGAGCTAATAAATACCACCAGGAACCATTTGTGGGTTTCTTACAAATCTGTGTGTAAGTACAAATCGTGTTAGGCCATGTAAGTGTATGAATTGCTGTGAAGCCACAGGAGGAAGAGGAGGTACCCCAGGTTAGAGGGTGAATCGCTATCACCTATGAAAAAGAGCTTCTCTGTGCTCACTGCAGGACTGTAGGGAGGGACAGGATGTATTTCTTCCCCAAAACCCACCAACACAAGCACTGACAATAATTCTTTACAAACTGATAGCAAGTGTTGCTAAGGCTTGTAGTGCTTTTGCTCCCTAAGCATATCCTCCAGGAGGACATCTTTCTTGATGCTGATTTGTTGTCTCTGCAGAATCAGTGGTCTGTCAGTTTGCCTTGCAAGTTAGACAAGTTTTTCAGTAAAATAAGAAAGAATAACTTATTTAATGAGTTTTAGGCACAGTCATATGGGCAATAATTGAAACAAATGTTGCGGATAAAAACCAAAAAGACCTCCTGCCAGTTTCAGGGATTTTTTCCCAAAAATGTTGTGCTTGTTTTCATGGGACAATCCTGTCATCCTCTTTGCAAGCTCATTTGTAACTCTTCAGCAAGTTTAAATAAACCAGAGAGAGCACTTAATGAGTCTGTATTTGTCAGCATTTAACATAACTATCATAGTTTGGGTTGGAAGGGACCTTTAAAGGTCATCTAGTCCAACCCCCCTGCCATGGGCAAGGACATCTTCAACTAGATCAGGTTGCCCAGAGCCCCGTCCAACCTGACCTTGAATGTTTCCAGGGACGGGGCATCTACCACCTCTCTGGGCAACCTGTGCCAGTGTTTCACCACCCTCAGCATAAAAAATTTCTTCCTTATACCTAGTCTAAATCTACCCTCTTTTAGTTTAAAACCATTCCCCCTTGTCCTGTCGCAACAGGCCCTGCTAAAAAGTTTGTCCCCATCTTTCTTAGAAGTCCTCTTTAAGTATTGATAGGCTGCAATAAGGTTTCCCCAAAGCCTTTTCTTCTCTAGGCTGAACAACCCCCAACTCTCTCAGCCTTTCTTCATAGGAGAGGTGTTCCATCCCCCTGATCATTTTCATGGCCCTCCTCTGGACCTGCTCCAACAGGTCCATGTCTTTCTTGTGCTGAGGGCTCCAGAGCTGGACGCAGTACTGCAGGTGGGGTCTCACCAGAGCAGAGTAGAGGGGCAGAATCACCTCCCTCGACCTGCTGGCCACGCTTCTTTTGATGCAGCCCAGGAGATGCTTGGCCTTCTGGGCTGCGAGCACACATTGCTGGCTCATGTCCAGCTTTTCATCGACCAGTACCCCCAAGTCCTTCTCGGCAGGGCTGCTCTCAATCCCTTCATCGCCCAGCCTGTATTGATACCGGGGGATTGCCCTGACCCAGGTGCAGGACCTTGCACTTGGCCTTGTTGAACCTCGTGAGGTTCACATGGGCCTACTTCTCGAGCTTGTCCAGGTCCCTCTGGATGGCATCCCGTCCCTCAGGCGTGTTGACTGTACCACTCAGCTTAGTGTCATCAGGAAACTTTCTGAGGGTGCACTCGATCCCACCGTCTATGTCATCGATGAAGATATTAAACAGTACCGGTCCCAGTATGGACCCCTGCGGGACACCACTCGTCACCGACCTCCATCTGGACATTGAGCCATTGACCGTTACCCTCTGGATGCGACCATCCAACCAATTCCTCATCCACTGGACAGTCCACCCATCAAATCCATACCTCTCCAGTTTAGAGAGAAGGATGTTGTGGGGGACCATGTCAAAGGCCTTACAGAGGTCCAGATAGATGACATCTGTAGCCCTTCCCATGTCCACTGATGTAGTCACTCCATTGTAGAAGGCCACTAGGTTGGCCAGGCAGGACTTGCCCTTGGTGAAGCCATGCTGGCTGTCTCGAATCACCTCCCTGTCCTCCATGTGCCTTAGCATAGCTTCCAGGAGGATCTGTTCCATGATCTTCCCAGGCACAGAGGTGAGACTGCCTGGTTGTGATCATGGAGGTTGTTGGCTGAGCAGATACAATTTTTCAGGAGGTTGTGTATCTGTTTCTAAAAACCCTCATTTTCAGATCTTTACTGTACTCCTTCATTATCTTTCTCCCCTTCTCCTTCCTAGTAAGGCGAACTCTTGGAAATCTATTGAGATCTTGAAATCCATCATGTACTCTTGAAAGTTTGACCCGTAACTGGACATCAGTTTTGTTAAACTTGTGCTCTTCACGGTATTCTAAACTTTTGACAGAAACCATGTATAACTTATATGGATATAGTACTTAAAAGATTCAAGACATCGTACAGGGCACTGGTCCTGCTGTCTCTTTAAGGGCAGGCTGTTCCCACCGTAGTTGGTTCTTCTTATACTTCTAATTTCTGAGGACTTCTAAGTCAATCTTCATGTCCCCTGTGAAGTCACTTGTCTTTCCCAATGAGCACCACCCCATTTCCCTCTTTCCCCATTCCTCAGGGCAAAATACACCCATTCTCATCTTGACCAACTAGTTTTTAGGCTTTCTTCATTTCAGAGCAGCTCACAAAAATAAGCAACCTCACGGTGAGAAACTTTTTAAAGCAAAGCTATTTTTTTTCATCTGCAGCAGTCTTGAGTCTCTTTAGGGTAATTTGAGTAATGTGTGTACATTGTGTAAAGCTACTCTTCCTCTCTGCTCTACTTCATACTCGTTCTACTTCGTATTTAAAGCCAGTATCATGACCCTGGGGATTGATTATTATTCAGTCCTAGGACGTTGTGTGACAGGATCAAGTGAGAAGCAAGGTGGAAATGTAGCAGGACAAAGCTGAGGCAGAAAGTCATGTGTTTCAAATAGGTGCCAAATGCCACAGGTTCTGTGTGTATTTTGAATGCAGGAAAGATGGTGGGCTCTTAGCACGCATGTCGTCTTCTGGAACCAAAAAAGTACACATAGAAACATAGAGTCATTTAGGTTGGAAAAGACCCTTAAGGTCATCAAGTCCAACCATAAACCTAACACTGCACGAATGATGATTGTGTGACAGGGCTGTTGGGAGAGTTTGGCTTATTTAGGTTTTTGATGCTTGGTTTGGGTATTCTGGTGAAATTGGGATGAAATAGCTGCAGTCATTTTGCAAGTTTCAGTATTGGGCACATAATATTACTTGTCCTTCTTGCTGTTTGCAGATCTAGTATAAGTTACCTCAAATAATAAGTAATGAGGTTTCCTTTCCATTTCAGTTCCCTGATCTTTTCAAATTAATTTCCTTATAATGGATAAAAAATACTAATAAAGAGAAAATAGTGAAACTCTTTATGTCTTGTGAACCTTACCCACAATCATAATAAATGCGGTTTATCTCTTCAGAGACATGGGTCATCCATACTGAAGTTCTTGAGCTATCCTGAAAGACCAGCTTTATTTACAGGGAGAATTCTTACCTGTACATCTGGTCTAACTCCGCCAGCATTTGCGGTGGGGGAATTAATGTCAGAAGGTAAATGGTCAGTGTATAATCAGTACCACCCTGCTGCCCAGCTCTGTTCATCACACACCACAGTTGTATATTTGCAGTAATACTGTCACCAGTGATTGTGTGAGCTGTGCTTCTTTCCACCTAAGCTCTTTAGTATGCTTCATGTAGTGACTTTCCTAGTGGAAATGAATGTTCACCAGACTTCTGTTTTCAAAAATGTTTTTGTTCCAGATTCTTAAAAGCATTCAGCTGCCTCTGAGAATATGAGCCCTTCAGGTCTAAGTCTGCAAATCTGTTTTGAAAATTGGGCTGAGGTTCTTCAGGCATTTAAACTGCTTTGAAAGTATTACCTAAAACGTAATTGTTTGAAAAGCTTAAAGCTTTTACAATTTAGACAAAAAATGAACAAAATGAAMAAAAAAAAAAAAAGGAGAAAGATTTTGTTCAATATTTAGGTAGTATATAGTAACAGACATTAAATGGTTAAATTTGCCTCAGCTCTGATTCTTGCCCTAGACTCTACAGCCAGTCAGCCAGTGTATTACAGGTAAACAAAATTTGCTTACACCTTATCTGGAAAATATCCTTTTTCTGGCGTGGTTGTATGTGCATATTTCCTTTTATGGGGAAGAAAAAAGGAAAAAAAAAGATTTTGTACATGAAGCTTTCCAAATACACTGTAATAGAGTGTTCTTCATCTGTGTTGTCAGTCGTCTTAGCTGGATAGGCAAAGAGGAACAACTCTTGGAGAAAGGGTTGAACTTCTTCCCTGTAGAGTTTTGCCTTCACTAAAGTTCTGCCTAGTCTTTTCCTCTTCCTTGCAGATTATTGGCTTGTATCAAATGGCAATATGACTCACATTGCCTGCGTGCAGACCAGCATTTCCACATACACACATCTTCAGCAGCTTTCTGACTCAGCAAGAGCTCGTGCTCTGCTTTGTCACAGAATAGCAGACTGAGTCCTCTGCAGTGTGGGAACTGAAAATTTACTGCTTTACAGTTTCCTTTGAACTACTCCTGTAATGAAAAATACATCTCACTTCACAAGCTTCTTTAAGTACATCTGCTTTTCTAGCTTTGGTCTGCTATCACATATGTTGGGTTCTAGCTACTCTGTGATTTCATCATTTAGGCTAGAGGAGAGTTTAAAAATAAAAAAATCCTGTAATAATAGTTACACTTTGGACTATAATCTATTGCATTCACTCATGCTACCAAAGTTAAGCAAAGAAAGTATGCTTGGGGTATAGGCATGTGTGTCAGGTAACATGAAGGAAGAGTTTCTTTCTTTAAGTGTTTTATTTTTTGTCACGTGAATTGGAAAATCAATGCTGCTACTCTCTGGAGAAAAGTAGTATGGAGTACCTGTAACCTCATGTTGCTCCCTAACACAGATCATTTTTCCAAATCAGTTATGCAATTCATGGCATTACGGAAAGACTATTGAAGTTTCCATACTAGCTCTGTTCAAGAGAAAACATTCACCACCCTCACTGGAGGTGAAGACCCCTTATGAAAATTGTCAGTAATGAAAGCTCTTTGACCAAACACCCTGCATACTAATGAGAAAACTGAGACATAAAAAATGCCATCTTTGATATTTCAAAGAACTCGAGAATAAATTCTTTTTGAGCCCAAATGTTCTAAATTAGGTGTATGTATCAAAGGTGACAAATACTGCAATTCAGAAAGTTCTCTGGTTTTATGCAAAAAGTTCTGACATTGTTTAGCTCTAGGAAAACATCCTTCTGTTGCTGTTATTACTCTGCCTGCTGTGCAAAGACATGATACCACTATTCTTGGGGCCTTTGGAGCAAGGGGCGGAAGAGTTTGAACTTGCAGAAGCTGCAAAATGAAGGTGTGTTTTGTATATAATATTGGGCTAAATCTCCTGTCATTCACACTGATGTAGGGTTACTGTTAAAATATGATAAAGCCAATGTCTGGAGATGCAAATCTCAGAATTTGCACTGTGCAGGTTTTATATTGCTGCAATTAGATAGGACATTTTCCAGTGCAATAGGGAAAGTGCATGAGAAAATAAATGGGCTTTTATTACTGTATTTAGTGGGCATGAATCCAGTCTTTCAGAACTGAGGTTGAATGCTTTAGATCTCTGCAGTGCCATTCATTACGGGTTGGCTTCCTGTCGTGGTTTAACCCCAGCCAGCAACTAAGCACCACGCAGCCGCTCGCTCACTCCCCCCAGGTGGGATGGGGGAGAGAATCGGAAGGGTAAAAGTGAGAAAACTCATGGGTTGAGATAAAGACAGTTTAATAGGTAAAGCAAAAGCCGCGCACGCAAGCAAAGCAAAACAAGGAATTCATTCACTACTTCCCATCGGCAGGCAGGTGTTCGGCCATCGCTAGGAAAGCAGGGCTCCATCACGCGTAACGGTTACTTGGGAAGACAAACACCATCACTCCAAACATCCCCCCCTTCCTTCTTCTTCCCCCAGCTTTATATACTGAGCATGACGTCACATGGTATGGAATACCCCATTGGCCAGTTGGGCTAGCTGTCCTGACTATGCTCCCTCCCAGCTTCTTGTGCACCTGGCAGAGCTTGGGAAGCTGAAAAGTCCTTGACTAGTAGACTACTTAGCAACAACTAAAAACATCAGTGTGTTATCAACATTCTTCTCATACTAAATCCAAAACACAGCACTATACCAACTACTAGGAAAAAAAAAATTAGCTCTATCCCAGCTGAAACCAGGACACTTCCGTTGGGTGCACAGAACAGTTCATTAAATGATTGCAAATGAACAGTGAGCTTTTTTTAAAAGACAGGCTATAGTGCGCTAGGGCTAAAAGCTGTGCTGGCCATAGGAGTTTTCACTTATACCCCATTCAACCCACACAGATTGCTTCAAAATTTCAGCAAGAAGGTTGTTACCCCTGTCCCATTTATCAGCTGGCATACTAAAAGCCCTGAGAAATTAACTGCAACTGAAAAACTACTGGAAAGCTATGAATTCCAGTATATTTTTAGCAACAGAAACCGTACTGTTTTTGAGCTAACATATACATTTTCTCTGCTTACATTTTTCAGAATATTTTGCAAGTGTTTATTTACATCTTTGAGTATGTTTTGTTTTAACTTTGTCTCCCTGAAGAAGCAGACTTTATATGTACATGTAGAAATAGGGGGAGGGCAGTGAGATGTTCTCTGAGTTAGATAAAAGGGACGAGAGGGCTTCAAGCTATGACCTGCTCTAGACCTTTGCATATGTATGTCCTTAAATGAAGTGCAGTTCAGATCAGTTGTCACAAATGAGGCTCTGCACATGTATGTTAAGGACCCAAATTGAAGTGTGGCCATCTGTCACTGGTCTGTCCCCAGTCAGCGTGGACCTGCCCTCTCTCAGCCCCCATCTGGCACAAACAGCACAGGCTGTCGCGCAGCTGCCGGTGGTCAAAGAAACTCTCCCATGGCTGTCTTGGCTTTGGTGTAGAGGTCTGGTACTGATGACGTATGTCACAGCTCTCTGTTGATGATGATACCAAACCTGCCTCCCCCCATTCTCTGCCAGTCCTTCATATGCTTTTTTTACCTTTTACAGCTTGTTTTAAAAGATACAGTACTTCGGCAGCTTGTCCTTGTCTCTAGTCTCTTCACTGCAAGATACTTTCAATTATAAACAACATGGACAGTGTGTAAAGTATCACTAAGCAATGTTACAACGGGTCTTTGCTAACTGCAGGCAGGATAATGAATGAGTGTCAACCTCAACTGCAGAGAAAGATGCAGCAGTTTAACTTCAACAGGTTTTAAAACTGGTTTAGCGAAGAAAGAACTACAACCACTGTGCATATCATTAACCTGGTTTCAGCTTAGTCCAGTTTAAGCCAGTTTCTGACAGACTTAAGAAAAGACCAATTGGGCTACGTATTGCAACCCATCACTTCCAAGTCTCTTACATTATTACCTCATCAAAAGAAAGAAATATTGTACAAGCTGGGCTAAGCACTAACCAGTGAAGACAGCATATTCTCATTGTACCCACATACATAGCATAGTCTGAAGAACCAGGAAAACTTACTCGCTTTTCATGCCTCACAGTGGAACTGGCGAGCCTGCTTTGCCCTGCAAGTACTGCTGCCATCTGTGAAGGCTTCCTCCACTGCAACAGGCATATGTGCACTGCAGTGTTGGCATGAATATTCGATTGGAGCGTATTCCTTCTAGTGCACAACTTGGCATGATAATGTCAAATTTTGTGCCTACCGTCTCTCTTGAGTCAAGGGTTAAACTTACATACTCTTCCTGAATGTTGGTCCTGTAACATTTCTTTTGATCAAAGTAGCCTGCTAATTAGGTTTCACTTGGCCAGAAATTGGAAGAAGGACAGGGAGCAATGAATGTGCTGTGTCAGCAAAAGCAGTCTCAAACAGGAATTCTTGTATAGTAACAAAGTTATTATGGAAAGGTTTCACAGCTGTATGTAATCCGTGTGTACAGAGAGGTAAGATAATATTGTTTGAGGGATGATGTGTATCCCTTGCTCTGGGATGCAGATTTTTGGTTTCTAAGCCTAAAGCAAATTTAATATAAATATTTAATATTTGGCTTATTCTTAATTCATTTGCATGCCTACCATGAACCAGAGTAATACATAAATGGTAACTGTGAGGTTTGTTGGACTGAACATGGTCCTTATCCCAGACTTCTGGACTCAGTAGATACTAAGATTTCTCTGCCTTTTACAGACACTGAGGAACTGGGTTATATCCCGAATTGTTTAGTTAGTAGAGGAAAACCTCTATGGATGTTATTCTTATGTACACATATTCCAAAGTAGCATTATATCATGTCATGGCTGTTAAATTTTTGCTGGGTTTTGGTTTGGTTTTTTTTTTAAGGTAAAAATATGCAGATAGTTCAAATTATTTTGGAGTTTAAACTGCTATTCCTGTATAGCTTTATTAGAGGGATAAGTCATTGCAGCTTTGAAAACCCAGAGATTTACTAGTGATATCTTTACAGTGAAGGTATAGATAAGACACTGATGCTAAGTTTCAGACTTGAATATTTTCATGTTCTGTTAATAAATTGCGATTTTGAACATGGTCATTGGAGTGCGAGAGACTGTTGGTTATTATCTCTCTATGCCATCATCTGCAAATTGCTTAATGTCACAAATAAATGTTATGTAAACGTTAAGGTTTTCTTTTAAGCAGCAGAAGCGATGTAAAAAAAAGATAATAGTGAAAGGCTTTCATTGGTGGTTGTAGTCCTGTTAAGATCCTCTTTGATTACCGGGTTAGATTTGCTGTAACATGCAGATTCTGTTCACAGCCTTTTAAGATTTACTGATACTTTAATATCATGAGGTTAGGCTAAGAAATCAGTTTTGTTGAAGAGAAAATATATTCTGATTGTTCTTACAGGATTAAAACTGGATGGCTGATACTGTTACTCTCTACAGCCACAAGACCCAGTGCTCTAATGGCCATTGCCACCCACAGGGCAATGACATTGGATCTGCTCGTGTATAAACTAAACCATAGCAGCTTTCAGTCTGCATATTAACTAGCCAGATGCCTGAGAGTGGTAGCAGACAGCAGTCTGATTTTAATCCCCATTCACAAACGCTTCAGAGATGGAGTATGTGTGATGGGAGGTTTATACACAGTGCCAGGAAACTGCCTGGTGTGTGCTGAGCTAAACCTGTCTGACCATGTTGAAGTGTAACAGTAAATCTGAGGTAGTATGTCCTGCTTCTCAGTACTTTAGAAGAGAGGGTAGGCATGTTGCCTTGGAAGAGTGAGCAGCCATTAGCATGAGCCTCACTTGAATATCTGACATTGTGACCCATGGCAGCTCTTATCCAAAGACAGGTTGGATTCAATAACAGCTACATGCTTGTATGACTTGGTGTGTTGACCTTGACCAAACTGGTCATCATCAGCTGTTCCTTACACACTTGTGGAATCAATAAGAGAATAAAGTCTTGGGTTCAGCAACCCTTGATTTTTTACTACTGGCACATGCTCAGCAGGATGTTGTAAAGATAGAAAGCTTTTCAGGAAGCTCTTTCAGCATGTGGGCAGTACAACTCGTCTGTCTGCAAAAAACTACACTGACATGTTTTTTCCCCATCTGGGGGATATTCTGCTGATTAGATATTTTTTCACCAGTAGCCAACAAACAAAATTTGCAGCTGGCAAAAACAGCAGTTTATTCAGCTGGGATGGATTTGTTTTTTCTCTCGTTTCTCTCTTCTGTGTTAAACTTCAAGAAGTAAATTAATACTGGCATTGAGGCCAGTCCAAAACTTACATGGTATTTCCATCCTACTCGGTTAACTTTGATTGCTTATGTAAGACTGAAGTAATATATATTTGGTGTGGGACTGGTTTCCTAGGAGGATATGAATGTATTTTTGTTTATCAAAGACCCTTGTCATCCCAGATTGATATATCCAAAGACATTTTTCTTTCTTTTATGGCTATTCATGTTTTCTACCGTTTGAGTTTATTTCCATCTTAGCAAAATGAGAAAGAATCAAAAGTCTCTTGATCTAAATCTTTTATTTGTACTGGACTGAAAAGGTATTGAATTACTTATATGACAATCAGTACCTGACAGATGTAACATCTCTTTCTAATGCCCTTTATGCAATGTTTCTTAATGTAAAAAATAGTATAACAAAAGGAAAGAAAATCTGGGACTTTGGTTTACCTTCTTTTCTTGTTAAAGAAGGTGAAAAGTTGAATTGTCACAAGTGAACTGAGATTACATCCTGCAGCTAGACAGAATGCAAAGAGAATTTAAAGAAACCTTTAAAAAAAGTCTTACATAGTATTATCAATTCCTATATAAAATAATTTAATATTTTAAATACTGTTTAAATAATTTATCTGTATTTAAAACTAACCTTTTAAAATTTTATGTTTGGAACTTTTTTGGCATTAACACTTAAATAAAATTTTTTAAATATTAAAAAGTCTTTTAAATATTCAATACAATTCAATATAAAAACAAAAAGTAATATACATTGTTCACACATAGTATTGTACATGACAGCTGAGCTCAAGAGTGAGCTTTGAAATTTTTCAGACAAGTCATAGCTTAGTTGTGTTGAACCACTTGCTTATCCTCTCTCTGGACTCTTAAGATTATAACAGATCCTTACCATCAATATGTAGTCTTTAATATTATATACACATACTGTATACAGTATTTAATTCCCATCTCTATGCCCAGAATTGTAAATAAATATTTTTCCCAGCATTTAGATCAAAATATTGTTTAGCGCATACGCAAATATATTTAAGACACACACAATTTGACAAGAAACATACCAATTTTGCTCAGCTCCGTTATAGGAAAATTTAACTCATAGATGCAAAATAACATAACTGAGAAGTTGTCACTGTTATATTTAAAATTTATAGTAATCTTATTACCAAATGTTTACAGGTTGTGTTAACAGTAGGAAAATTAGGGTTCACTTGTCCCCTTGGTGCATTTTCATTAATCCTACCAATGATAAAGGCAGTAGTGTAGGCATGATGCTGGTGTCTTACAGCTACTTTGTCTAACACCTGATATTTGCTGACAGCATTACAAACTTTGACAGTATGAAAAACTCTGACAGTATTACAAACTCAGTGTTACAGACTTCGGCAAGGCTTCACTGAAGGCCAAATATCAGTCTCCAGTTTTTAAGCATACACATGTCTTTCATTGATAACAAAGTTTACTGTCAAATTGTAAATCGCTTTCTCCATCCTTCTGTAAAGAACTCCTGTATTTAGCAAGATGATTTCTACAGATACTGTAAATGGATTCTGGTGGAAAGAGGGGTACTCTCATGCTTCCTATATTACATGCGTCATGTATTATGATTGCAATAGTTGTGTCCCATTGTACAAGGTAGTGCCCAAAAGTCTTCATTTCTTCTTGAAAAATTCTTCTCCAAGAGGACCCCAAAACTTTACAAAGACTAAATGGAACATTCTACGTAGCTCCTTAGGGATACTTGCAGAAGGAAAAGATACCAATGCAAATCAACATATGCATCAGGAAGCCTAGTCTAGAAACATTACTCAGAAGAGCAGCACATGCCACATGATATGTGTAGTTATTCACAAATGAACAAAACTCACATTTCAGATTTTGGACTCTCAGTTTCCTATTCATATGCAATCTACAAACTAGAAACTATTTGCAGGAATTATTGAATGGCTAATTCTTAATAATTGTTCCTGAAAATATAACTTCTTCACAGATAACTCTGAGACGTGGTTTCAAGATGAGCTTTCAAGAAGGATTTGAATGTTTTGCTCATGTCTTTGCAATGGGAGATTCTGAATGAACCTTCAAGAAGACAGAATTTACAAACTGTGAGAAATATCCTGCCTTCCTTTCACTCCTCCTGCCCTCTTCTCTGGCATGAAGGTGCTTGAGCAAGGTGTTCACTCAGGTGATGGACTGTACCTGTGGTGACTCTGGGCTTGGTTTACATGAAATTTGGTTCTCCAGCTTTCGGGGAGCAGACTTTGAAAAGGAAATTGTTACCTAGGGAGAATAAGCATTTCAGTCACTTTATTTTAACCCGTCTTAAGAGATAAACTGAGGCCTTGAGTTTATTTCACAGTAAAAGCATGGTACAACAACAGGCCTCCATTTGTGTCTCTGAAGACCTCAGCCAAAAAGTTGGGATTCTGTAGGATAAAGCAAGCAGTCAATGCTAATGTAATCCTCCCCCACATCTTTTACCACTTACATCACTGGTCAGGAATACTGGTGTGCCAGCAAGAGACTAATTCTGAGCTGTTTTGTGCACCCAAAGTTTCAGGTCCTGGTATTCTCAGCTCAGCCCTCTTCATTAAGACATCGAAGTCACATGAAAACTAAGCATATTTTGACGGGAGGATTTCAGAATCAGAAATAACATAAAGTGATGAACTATTAGTTTTGCCTTTGCAAATGTCTCTCTAGACTTAAGAGAATTTGTATTTAACCTTTCCTTGGACATATATGCAGTGTGTATATATAAATATATATTTATACAGTTCATAGTTTATATCAGACCCAAGAAAGCTTTATTATTCATTAGTGCTCCTCAGATGATAAACTGAGCAGAAAAGGTGCAGTTTTCTTGTAAAGACATGTTATGATGACTCAACAGAAGGAGATCTATAAAAGGCTAAGCATAAAACAGATCAAACATTTAATTTTTAAATTAAAACCTTGGTCTCAGGATTTAATAGCTTCTTTGTGCTTTAGATTCTTCATTTATGCTTAAGCCTGTACAAGACACTGAGTTACTTTTTCCACACTGGAATCCGGTTAACAGTAAAGAGACAAGTGTGTGGTTTTTTGTTTGTTGTTTTTTTTTTTTTAAACAAGTGAGGATAAAGGCATCATAAATCCTTCATTTTCTTTTTGATAGTTAAAAAGGTCATCAGTTGAAAGAATGTCTTTCTGGGGAGAAGAAAGTAGTAGTACTGCAAAAATTACTGTGAAGCCTGTTTAAGAATTCAGGCCAAACTTCTAGGTCAAATTCAGAAAGATATAGAAGGACAAGTTATGTGGTGTATCATCTTAACTTTCAGGTTTCTGGTGTCTCAGACAAATTCAGAATCCTGTAAAGTCACACATGCTCTATGTAAAATGCATGGCGGGAGTTATGRGTCTGACTGGTTATGAGTGAGCTGGAGAGCTACATACCACAACTAGTAAGAAGCAGTTAACTGAAAAGCAACCTATCTCTCCCTTTTCTCTCTGCTGTTTGAGCTTCCATCTATCTGGATTTAATCCTCTTCCAAACATAAGTGTTTACGATCACTCTTTCAGATAGTTAAGATGGACTACCTTCTATCTTTTATAACAACGTCTGGAAGAAGTGACATTTCTGGCATTGCCTAACTGTTATTTTGTAATAGCCAGTTCAAAAATGTGTAAGAGACAGTGGTGCAATACCCCATCATTCTGAAGGGACTCGCAGCCACTTCACATCTCCCACAGAAGAATGCTTAGAGGAGCTGTGCAGAGGCAGCCCAGGGAGAAATCCTTGGCTTCCCTTCTGAAATGGTGCCACTCTTCGGAAAGGGACTCAGGACCAGAGAGGGGGGCAAAAGAAAGCAGACAATGAGAAGCAGTATACTCATTAAAAACAAGCAGTCAAACAAACACACTCTTATTTGCTACATATCATACTTCAGAGAATCAGATTGTAGTTAGGAGTTAAGCAAAATCTTTAGACACAGCCTCTACAAAGTTCGGTGCCGACATTAAAATACCAATTGTACAAATGATTGTGAAGACTGAAAAAGCCATCAAGCAGAGCCGATCCACTACAGAGGCTGCAAACTTCCATTCATTGCAAATGGCTTCTTCTTCATCCTGGTCTCTGAATCGGTTTGCAATGTACCTGACCTCTTCCAAGATCTTAGCCAAATCTGGATCACCTTCAGAGGGGTGGCCGCTGTGCAGCAGGTTTTCTTCATCTGTTGGTGAGCAGGTCATCCTCCCACAGATCACCCCTGAATCAGTGGTAGGTGTGCAGTGAACCCCTTCCAGCCCCCTAAACCCAATGTATAGCATATTCCCATTACTGGATTGCTGTCCACTCACAGTGTTCATCTCCACACTTGATAGGCTACATCGACGCTGTTTATGTTGACAGGCAGGACGCACTTTATCTTCCCCTGGTCTTTTCATCCTCAGAAACCAAGCACACCAGTTGAGAAGGATGACTCTTGTCTGAAAGAAAATTTTTGAGAATAAGCATCTCTTCCCACAGCCACTGTCTTTGGGCACTAATGGTATTTTTGCAGCCTGGGTGACCATCTGGTCCGTGGTCTCTGCTTACTCTGCACAGGAGTTCTAGAAAATGGTGCCAGAGTTTTCCAGCTGATTAATTTGCCAATCACTGAGGCTGCTTTCTTATTCTAGCAGTGCTGTTGATTGCCTTAGGCTGACTATCACTATTGGGAGTCCCCCCTTCTCTGATGGGAGTCTCCATAGTGTTGATTTTTCCTTACACTTGAACAGCAATATGGCAGCCTCTTCCACCTTTACTAGAAACCATGAATTAAAAAAAACGACCCACTTACTGAAGAAGAGTTACTTTTTAATAGTCTTAATAGCACTGCTTTAGATTGTAGTCAATAAATTACAATTCTTTCACTCATATTTGTGTTCTAATATTAAATTCACATGATATTACTGTTTGGAGAGGGCTGCTAAAACAGATGCTAGACTGGACTGGACCGGACCACCAAGCTTTACAATGTTTTGGCTCTGTTCTCACATTGCTTTCATGACAGTTGATTGCAGATTTTAGAAAACAGATCTGGATATAGCATGGAGAAAAGATGGAAAAATTACTTTGATTTAAAAAAAAATACTTTGCAAATTTAATCAATGTGTATCATTTTACTGTTTTCCACATTGCCTTAATTCAGCTTTACAGAAAGCGCAGGCAAGCCAGAGACTGTTCCAGTTCAGACGCAATCTTCTGTAATTTATTTCAATCAGATTTTAAGAGCTCATTCCAGTGTTTCTTTTCCAGAGCACTATTATTGTCTCATATAATATGCAAATCTTACACTGTAATTAATATTAGATTTGGTCCATTTATTCTGACTGTGGATTGCCACTCAGAGTAGATATTATATCCAGGCAAACATCCCAACTAGACAGCTCTTGCCCTGTTACTCTATTTACACTATCAAGCTTCACCAAGAAGGATAATATTCCATTAACTGAGGGCCTGATCCAAAATCCACCAGTATCCAACTAATGTTTAATGGACTTCAGCTTCTCAACACTAAAGCTCACTCCTCAACCTCAAGTAGTCTGTTTTCTGAGGATATTTGGCTCAGTACTAAACATTTGTCCCCTTTAGGTCATCAAACATGCGTCTAAAGATATATACCTTTTATTCTCTTCATTGAAATTTATTTTAAAGTCACTACCCCAGAATAGGCCAGGGAATATCTCATTATCTCTTGTCCGCAGGGCACTGCTGTATGCACATTCTTTTTGGCTAGTAAGGATAATAATAACTCATTGTTATAGAGAGAAAGAAAGAGAAAGGTCTTTCCATCTTCAGTAATGCCTGATGCTGCCATGAGCTGGGTGAAGCCAGGAAGAGTGGACAGTTAGCTGATGATACTCATCAATATTTAGTAATCTAATATCAGTGTAATGTTCTCTGTAAAACCAACCACTCATAGAAGTACATTATAAAGAAAGTCTTATGTGCTTAGAAAAAGACTTTAATTTTTCTTTGCACTTTACAGATGTTCTTGACCAGAGATGTAAAGATGAGGACTTTCAGAGCAAGTTTCACTTCCACTTTAACAACCATCTTTAACAAGTGCTTTTTAGGCTATTGATGTTTCTGTATGCACAACAGCTAAATGGTTGGACTTGATGATCTTAAAGGTCTTTTCCAACCTAAACGACTCTATGATTCTAAATCTGTAGCAGCTGCACAGTTGCACTTTGAGGCTAGGGTATTTCATGCATTTATAATCTCCATCAGCACCTTACCCTTTCCTTTTACCTGTTTCACTTCTGACATCTGCAGCTTATTTGAAAATCACCTTCATTTATGTATTTAGGTTTTAGCAAAATCCTGAGGTGCTTCTAGCTGCTGTGAAGGAGATTCTGAATATAGAAGCAACTTGAGGTGTAGTCATTCTCTCTCTCGCACATACACACTCTCTGAGAAGCCAACCACACAAAAGGTATCTGGACATCTCATTTCTGGTGAAACTACTTTTCAAAACAAAACATTTAGGAAGGATTTATATTTTTTTTAACAGTAAGAAGTAAACATGGGTCACTAGCTACTCTGTCACATGCCTGATCTGGACATTTATGCAATGGATATTGAATGAAAATCAAACCTTACCCATTTAGGCATTTTCCCCCCATCTGGATCATGATGATGGTATTGTAGAACAATAACAGTGACAACAACAGAAAGACCAACAATAATCATAGTGCTGGCAAAATACTGAGCTGCAAAATAAACAGATAATTACAGCAATATACTTTGGCTGATATTGCTTTGTAGCTATTATAAGGGGTGTTTATATACATGCATACATACTGTTAACTTCTTTTTCCAGTGTAGTGATACACTTGCTACTTTAGGTACTTGTGAAAGATTTCTCAAAAGCAGAAAGAGCAGCCGTTATTTTGAGAGGATAGCCAGCCTTTCATAATTGTCTTTGTGGAACTGAGCAACTGCCTCTTCTAAGCAACCTTGAAAAAAATTGTCCTCTAATTTTCTTTCACCAGTATTGTAGAGACTGGCTAGTACTTCTTTTGAAAAGTTTCTCTTTCTGTTTGAGCAATTACAATGGGAAGATTTAATCACGTTTAGCTCTGTATTCCTAATGTCTGGCCAATTGTGTTGAAACTGCACCAACTTCTTCCACGGAAAACTGACTCCCTTACACTTTCCCAAAATACACATAGGTTCTCTATTTTGTTCAGAGCAGAAGGCACGGAAGTTGTATAGGGGATCGCACCCATCAGAGCCTCTCATCAATTGGCAACATTTTTCTAATTCAATTGCAGTAGGCCATTGTACAGGTGGTAATTTGCCGTACTGCTGGTCTTCATGCAAAGTCACTGCACCTCATTTGACAAAAAATAAAAGTGAATAAAAACTGTAGTTAGCTTACCGATTAAGGGCACAGAATCAGATGTTGCTGGCATAATTTCAGCCACAAGTAACATGAAGACAGTGAGAGACAATAAAACTGTTATACCTGAAAGATAAACATGAAGTATGAAATTAGATCAGTAGCTTGTAATTACAAGGCAGTAAGAAGCAGAAAAAGAATCTGAAGGAGTGCTCTTTGCGAGATGCATTCCCACTGTTACCCTCACACCAGCACATTAGTGGTACTCCTATCCTTTCTTGTACTACCTCAAGTTCAGGGTAGCAGTGCTGCCAAACTAGTACCAATGCTTGCACAGACGTATATATTTTTAGATTCTTGTAGCTGTTCAGCTTTTATCACCATTTGCTAATTAGCTGAGGTAAATCGAAATAATTCTTGCTGCTTGTTTGCTTTAGAAACATGGTGTGATTTTGAGTATTTGAGCATCTGACACTTGATTAATTGGCATGGAAGCTACAGGTGATGTAATGCATAATATTCCTGAAAAAACAGATCTGCTGTCTTGGACAAACTTTTATATCTTTTGATATTAGCTGTTGGGTTCTGCACATGGCTATGCCCAAGCAGTCTTGACTGTTGATTTTTGGAGTTTGACTTCTGTTGCTCAATGATGAGTTCCCATCTTTCTGGAACAAGGCTTAGCTCTTTTCTCAGGACTAGTCTTAAACAATAAGGAGTCATTGTCAGGTGGAAAAGGATTTAGGAACAAAGAATGCATTTTAAAATATGGGGAGGGACTTCTTGATTAGGGAGGCTACTACTCAATTAAACCATATTCTGGAGAAATGTCAATTTTGTTTCTACCTTTTAACAGCTACGTTCACTTAATAGAAGCCAGTACATTTGCAGTTTTGTATGGGGCAAAAGTTTCATCACATATTTAACCTCCATCTTAAGGATCAAGTACTTAAAGTCATCAGATTTGTTTCACAAACCAATACTTTAGTTAAATTTTGCTATAAAAATTCGAATAGTAGCAGTTAGAATCAATCTTTCTGAGAAGGCACCTTGGGCTCTTAATACAACTCACTATTAAAAGGAAATACTAAGAAGAATTCCATGTTAAAGTGTTCAAATGCATATTTGTAAACTTAAGCTTTACTCAGTGAATGTGGGATTTTTCTTCAGCAAATAAACATCAAAAAATGAAACCCTGCTTCTTAAGTAAAGTAGTCAGGAATTGTCATGCTTCTGCTTGGTTGGTTGGAATTTCTCCATTTCACAACTTCAGTGTACCCTAAGCTGAGAGCAAGGGTTAAACATCACACAGCTTCAGCATCAGACAGTAACAATAGCCCATGAGCCAGAATAGGGCACACAAGCTATTCCTCCTTGCCTACTAAGACTATTTAAAAAACTTTAAAAAGGACAACTTCTTTTGGTTTGGTCATATTTACAGTATCCTATTAAGGACTCACCTAGTGAGATCTTTTCTCCTGAGTCTGCTGGAAGCAGAAAAACTAACAAAGCAAGTGCCGATATCAGTACACAAGGAATAAGAAGATTGAGTCCGTAATAGAGAGTCCTACGTCTCATAGTTACTGTGAACGTTACATCTGGGTAGGGTTCTTTACAACATTCATAAAAACTCTCAGTTCTCTTCCCAGGAACTCCTGCGTAGGAGGGAGAAGGAAAAAAAACAGAAATTAATGTGAATAAACTGTATATTATGTAGTGATTATTTTATAAAAGGATAAATGTAGCTTTCTAAGTTTTACTATAGGTAAAACAACTTCTTTAAGCTTAATTCCCAATTAAGTCATTTTTGTCAGATAGATAATAAAGGAAAACCAGATAAAAGATACTTACTGAATTCAAGCAGCAATTTTGTCACCTACTTTTTTATGTTGATTTTCATCTTACATCTGTTCTCAGAGATTCAAATGCCACTAGCTAAGTAATTTATTAATTTAATTTCTGTCTTCATTTCCCAATCATTATTCCATCCATTTCAGCAGTGGAGACAAGGCTGCAAGTTCACAGTGTAAATAAGAAATCAAGAGCTTACCTACTAAATCCCACTCTCCATTTGAAATATAGCCAGATATATCCGCTTCTTGCATTTGTAAATCCAAGGACCAGCCTCCGTAAGTCCAGGATCCAAACTTCAGGTTACACTTCTGAACGTCAAATGGAAACCAGCGCACATCTATGTAGCATGAGCTCTTAAATATGCCTAGATCGGATTTTAAACAAGAACACTTAATTTAAATGCTTGTTCCACATGATTTCGTGTACATTTTCTAACCAGACCTTGTTCTACATTGTGCCCTCTGTTTTTTACTTGTAAAGCGTATTTAATCTCAGTTGTGTCTTGACATGTAAATAGCAAAAGTCAGTCATAGAAAAGGGAAAGAACTGCACCATTAATGTATTGACGTTATAAGCTATTTTTTGAACTACATTTCTATTTGGGCATATAGTGGGTGAATAGAGAAGAGCTCAGATTTCTAGATACTGTATTTCAGAAGGAAATGAAGCAGAATATGCAATCTGTTTCTCCTTTTTTTTTTTACTGAATAAAGTAAGAAAACCTGAAAGATTATTTGCTGTCTTATTAGATTTACATGATCTTGATTTATTCAGGAAAGCTAGCTTCTTATTTTTCTCTTGTTGAGTCAGGCCCTGTCATTTAGCAGCTTTCAGAATTGAATTGAAAAACCCCCACCAAATGGAACATCTTAAATCACGAGAACAACAGGCAAACCCCTGAAATCCTCTGGGGATCTTAGATGGAAAAACTAATTTGTCTGGAAAGCACTTGGCTCTATTGCTGTAGTTTCTAAAATTCAGATTCTAGGAAGAGTTAATTCTAAGAATTATGCTAATTGAGTTTGGGAACAGAAACAGTACTCCACTTCTATACATCCAGAGAGTCAGTGATTTATTTCTAATATCAAATAAATATCAAACACAAACTACTTTCCTTTCAGACTGAAAATTGTCTTGATGAAGCATCCAGTGAATCGCTTAGAATAGAAGATACATCCAAGATGTTACTAAGCATCTTATTGTAAAGTTAATGTATTAATAGAAGAAACAGCTAAACTAATGAAATAAATTTTTACTAAGAGGCATTACCATGGCTTTAATAAACAATATCTTTTTATATTAAGAGCTTTTATTTTTTATCTTCTATTATACTTCCACACTTCTGAAATAGTGCATTATGACAGAAGAGTTTACATAATTGCAATAAAAAATGTATATCTTGTATGGTGGTTTTCATACAAAAGTGTTAACCATGTAGTTCATGATGCATCTAGGCTTAAATCTATCAGATGATGCTAGCTAGATAAATAAAATATCAGAGAATTGATGTCAAATTTGAAACCACACCATACATAAGTAGTCTGAGTTATCAAAATTTATGACATGAAAACAGCCTACCTGGTGGCAGATATTGGCAATGTCCTGAAGAATTGACTAAAACATTAGTGTGAAATGTAGCATCAAATCTTTCATCAGCACTAGAATAGGGAAGAAACAAAATGGGTTATATGCTCTTTGACTGGCTGAAGAATATCTGAGATGAATCCGTTCTTCATAAAAGCATTATTTCTCCCCCAAAACTTGTCAGATTTTCTCCTGTCACCAGTTTTATGTGGCCTCAGAGTAACTGGCCTGATATTATTGAATTTGTTCCTGATTAACAACTGTAAGTGAAGGTGAGCCACCTCATTCTCGCTGCTCACCTATCCCACTACATTCATTAGCGTGCCTTGGCTCAATTGATTTCCATTTGGAAAGTAAGCACTTCTAAAAAACTTCTCAACCAACTGTTCAGGGAGATCTGTTCTCTTGCTGTCTACATTAACAGCAGCTAATGAATACTAAGGAGATGGATACTCCAGTGCCTCATCCTATGCCTTTGCATGGGTGAACGTTATTACTACATGTCATACATAAGACTGTTTAATGCAGCTCCAGCCTTCATTATCTACTTCAGAACCCACAAACTGGGTTCAGCAAAAAAAAGAAACCCTATCAGAGGTGTCAGTGTAGTGGTGCTGGCCAAGACTGCCCTGGTGTGCCATTCTTACAAGTGTCTAGAAAAGAATCATAAAGTTACTTGGAGAGTGCTTCAATTTATGAATTGGCAGCTACCTGCCAAGGAATATCTCAACTACATCTAAAACTATGACCCAGGAGTTTACTAGGCATTAAAATTTTAAGAACTTCTAGATGGGAAACAACCTATTTTCAAATATTTAGATGATGAAAAAAAGACTTTTTCCTATGAAAAGTTTAATAAGTTTGCTGAGTTAAATCACTCTATGAAAGATGTTTAGATTACTTAGCATGGCAATGGATATACTCATATAGTTTTGTGCCCTATTCCACAGTTCCCATTTACTACTGCAGGTTTTTGTGGTAAGGTATTACAGATTCTGATCTGTATATCCTTTAAAGTTTGGGACCTAGGTATTCAAGAAATTGTCATAATTATTGAAATTGCTGCCTAGATTAAATTGCACAGAATGTACTGGGAAGGTACTAGCAGTGAATGATCCTTGCATCTCAAAATTATTTCAGGAACTGCTGTGTTGAGTTCACATCTGATGGCTGTTGGCCCTGATTATAGACATAGGCCTCCTTTCTCGGGCTTTCATTTGTGCAGGGGATAAGCAAAATGAGACATAGGCTACTGTACTTTGTTGTATTGTTTGTAGTTTCCAAACAGTCACCTTGTGGGAATGGGTTGGCACACAAGGCAAATACAGTGCCAGCTGCTCTGGGGCAGCACAAAGGAGGTCACACAAGCCTCGGGGTCTGGCTTCTTGCTGCAGTCTGTGCTTTCGTTGATCTAAAAACCTGTGTTGTTTCTAGGATGATTTAAACGTGACAAGTCTCTGATGTCTCTTTGCCTATTAGTGGTTTAGTATCTCATAATTTTCTAATCACCTTCTAAAACATCATCAGAAAAATAGTAAGAATCTGAGATGGGGACAAAGTGAAATATTCATAATTCTAGCAGAAAATAAAGTATAATAAATGGTATATTTTCCCAGCAGGAAAACCCCTATTGAAATATTCTTTTTAAAAAAGAGGACTTTAATATTTCATCTATTCTGATGCCAATTTTGTATCTCAGAAGCTAAAATAAAGCAATCATTATTTTAGTCATTGTTACTTTGCATTTCATTTTCCCCTTATGTATTTGAAGAAATTACATTTTAAAAATATCTGGAGTGGTCTGTGAATATGCAGACAAGAAAAAACTAAATCCAAATAATTACTTGCCCATCTGGAGTTACACTTTTTCCTGTGGTGAGCAGAAGGCTCACAGTGTTGAAAATCTTTGCAACTATTTAATTTGAACTCTGAAGACAAGCAGAAAAGTCTAAATATTGTGTATGTAGCATAAATGGATTCTGGCACTTTGAGGGGAAAAGGCAATTCAATTCTAAGGCAGTTGAACTAATGTAGGCTGCTCTCCTTCAGCTTCACAGCTCATGGCTGGATTCTCAGAGTTCGTGTTGCAGCTTCTCTTCCAGTTGGAGCACTAATTGTTCTCCCTCCTCGTCTTGGCTGCCTGTTTTCACGACATCTGTAAGAAACTGGTACTGCTAAGATCTCTGCTGATTGCACTGCTAAATTTGGCAGAAATGGATTCAGAGGATATCGGGGAAAGGGGCAGCAAGAAAGATCATACACAAACATGTATATTCACACAGGTATGCACACACACACGTGCATAAGTCCCGTTTCCTTAGAAAACCAGTCTTAAAGTCCTGCAACAGGTTTCTATATTAGACATAAACAAGTAATTGCTTTGACTTGAAATTAGTAAGGGCTACATGATGAAACTCAAACAAGTAGTCAAATTTAGCATGTAAAAATATCCATGCCACACAAATTACTTGTAAAGTGGAAATTAATGACTAGAAATAAAATTCTTAGCCTCCTAGGCTAGATTCTGTTCTCTTCCCCTCGAGCAGAGAGCAGTTAAGCACCACAGCGTTGCTTCTAAGACCTTGCTGCTGTTTCTGGTAATTGGCAAAAATAAAATTTTCAAAAGGATGCCAAGTGATCAAGGAACCTAGGTTTCATTGCCATGTTACTTTGCCTTTCATAAGACACATTCTTAAAAGAATATCAAGAGGTACTCGGGCTCAAATATTAAGTTCTTTTTTCCGAAAAAGGAGCATATGTGTTTTTCTACACTGTGCTTCTAATTGTTTTTTGAAATGCAGCGCTTCAATTGGGAATGCACCAAGTAGCTAAGCCTTTGCTTGATGAGACTGTGCTCAAATGTAATGATAGAAAACCTTCATAATTCAAACCTTCATACCTTCTTCATAACCACTTGAAAGCAGATATTCACTGCAGTACATTGAGATGATAAAGCTGTACCTAGCAGATATAATCCCACTGAGACCTATCTGGAGAATCTCAGGTTTATAAAACTGGAAAAATGAAACTGTTAAAATGAGACATAACTACCAGAATTTTTGCTATTCCATGAAGTACTGAACACTATGTGGCCATTTGGAAAATAATACCACCAGAAATGAGCACTTCTAATAAGTCTAGTAAAACTAACAAAGTGGAAGAGAGACATACGTGACACTAACACAGTCAATCCTGGAATTTGTACATAGGCTAAGATTTTCTTCCCTCAGAAAAACTATGGATGAATTGGCCCTGCTCTCTTCACAATAGACTGGTTGTAAAATTTAATATAGCTGCCACAAGTTTCTCTGTACTAGGCTGCAGCAAGATGCATAAGGACTCAAGACATAGTGAAACATGCATTCATTAAAATGAAAAATTAATTTATAGTTTATAAATTTCTTTGTAACTGCAGATGCATGTCCCTAGTGAAGTGTATAGAAATTGAAAGCATCTATCTCAAAATACCATGTCGCTATAAGAGAACATCATAACATTCCCAATGCAATTTCATACAGGAATAAGAATTTGTTTAAAATAGCTTTGCTCTCTGACTAAACTCTGAATAAGATTTTGGATTAAATATGTGTTTGAAATAGAAACACTGTAGAATAATTACTTCATGACCGTGCCATAGTTAACAATCCCAAGATTCAAAAAACTGTATTAACAGAAAACTAGTGTTTTCAGTTTTTCAGGTTATTAAGTTACCCTTCTCATTCTATAATGCGCATCAGCTACAGTTAGCATGTATGTATTAATATTACTAATTTCTAAAAAAATTACCCTTTCATTTTGGATATACTTAAATATTGAAGCGTAAATCCTCAGACACACTGAAAGTCTCTCTCAGGTATGTGATATATGTGAGGAAGAATATTGTCATAATTCATCCTTTTGGAAACCTCTAAGCTGCTGTTGTAGAGTACCAATTTTATGGCATACACAGTGTGTTATTCAGCAGAAGAATAGAAATGAATGCGTGATTTGTCGGATTCTCCCAAGAATGCTGTCATTTACAGAATCAAGGTAGCTAGGAATAAATGCTCAAGAGAACAAATTTGCATTGAAAAATACATTAAGCAAGATTAATGTTGCAAAAATACCTGTCCAGGTTGCATGCTGCTCCATTTTGTGTACAGAGCATTGGAAAGGTTTTTTAGGCTGGTGTATGGACAACTGAAGCACTAATTGCCATACAACAAGAAGTAATCTTGACAGGCAGTTACCATAAGTATGGTGAACTCTAGTGGAGATCGCCTCAAATCATTTAGTATTAATTGTACCTTTGAGAGAAGCACTGCAGCATGCTGTAAGCAAAGCAGTAATGTAGGCCCTAGAGAGAAGTACTAAGTGGCTGACAAATACTGTCACTGGGTGCTGTTATCACATCACTACAATTCAACAACACCTGTGACAGTGACATTAATCATAAAGGTGATCATCAAATGGCAAAAGGGAGCATAACTGCAGCTGACATATTGGGTACAGCTATTCTCTAGGTCTTGTTGCAACAAAAAGCAGCTCCTGAAGTGGGGAGGGGGAATCAGGGTTGTCTTCTTAGTAGACATATGGCAGAGAAACAGAGGAGAAAAGCCATCAGGAAGACAAAAGGTTCATGTCATCTGCATAGGCAAAAAAATAACAATGTACCCTGGCTACCACAAAAGAGCCAGTGCAACACGTACAGAGCAGATGTAAGGTCTTTCCAATACCTGGGGAACAGTACACAGGCCCACAACAGCTGCAGAAAAAGGCAAGTTGTTAAAGAGCAGACAGCTCTCAGTGCTTTATTTTTTTAAACTAAATAAATTCCACAATGGGAACTACCATATAATGGTGCAGCCAAAGAATCTCTCAATGTCAGCCAAAGGTTCTGCAGTGGATTGATGGCAGTGTCTGTCCCTGAAATAAGCCCAACTCAGAACAGATAGTTTGAAGAGGAGAACAGCAAATATTCTAGCTATTTTTGTAGCAGGAAGAAAGAGTGACACCAAAACTGGACATGGGAAAATGCAAACATACTTACTGGCATTTACCTATCCTGCCTCTAGTGAAACCCAAACTAAAACTAGACAAGCAGTCAAAAGTCAGATTTGAATTCACCGGTAAACATTTAGACCAAGCAAATAATTTAAGAGGAAATTATCACTACCTGTGCCATTAAACACAGCCAGAAAAGTTTAGTGTTCTAATCATCTCACAAAACCTAACTAGAATTAGTGGAAGGGGGGATGTCATTGTTTACGAAGTATTTGCAAATATGACCTTCTGTTGTGTAAACAGGAGACTGGTAATTTTCCAGTATTGCAAAAACCTAGAAAGTTTTGGAAAACTATTTCAAAACCTAGGCATTTTCATGAGATGATTATGTCATTTGCCTTGCCTTATCTTTGCAATCGGACAGGGTGCTAGATATTCTCATCTAGGCCCCCTTTCCCACAACAGGTTGGACCAGTTGATCTTTCAAGGTCCCTTCCAACCTGGGCTATTCTGTGATTTTATAATTCTATGATCTTCGCTCCTTCCCCACATGAAAAAAGTGTGTCTACCTGTTATAGAGAAGAATATCTGGCTTCCAAATCAGTCCATCAGGAAAACGGACATTCTTCACTCCGGGGTATTCAGACACGTTCCACTGTAGATAATGATCTGTCCAGTACTAAGACATACACACAAAAAGTAAGTTAGGTAATCTCATCCACTGGTTTACTGTAGTTCTCTAGGGACTGGATAGCCTGAAACAATAGGCGTTCTCTTGTTAAAGAGATACTATTTAGCTTCAGGCAGTGAAATGTTTGGAAAGGGTGAATTAGGCCACCTAGAGCTCAATGGAAAGCATAAAAATCTCATTTTCAGTTCACACTGCAGTGCACATAACAGCCTATAAAAGAAGATTTGGGGTGCTTTTATTTTACTGTTCATGCTGTCTCAGGTGCCAATTTGGGATAGAACAGATTTTCTTCTACAATTCATACATTAACTTCAATTATGTTTATCTTCATAGACAACTTTGTTTTCTGCTGTTGGAAATTCTCAGGTTTTAATAACTTGACTATAGACATGAGGTAGAGCAGCCAACAGTCACTGTGACAGGGAAAACAACTGAAATGGCAGAATGGTTAATACTAGCATAGAAGGTCTTAGCAGCTCCTGTGGCCTGAAGTTAGGCAGCCTCGGGGCAGACGCTCAGCAGCACTGCACGCTCCCACAAGCTTCCCTCCTGGCTGGCACTTACTGCACTGGAGGCATCCGCCCGGGGGGCTATCCATGCTCCTTTCAACCCGTCCTTGACTGCCAGTATAGGCAGGGAGTCTGTCGCAGTCAAACCAATGGGGGTTGTTTAGTGTTGCTAAATCCCAGACACTGTCATTGAAACGTATGGTTGTGCGGTTACAAACAAAAGCACTGCCCCAAACTGCAGGCAGCTGTGTACCATGGCAACTCTAGCAAGCTGGTGACCYCCCGGGCTCCTCAGAAACACTAGCATGAGCTACTGTATTTTCCTGAAACTGAGGTTGCACTTCACCCCTTACTAAGTAGATGACTTGTCGGGATACAAGGGGTGGTGCACAAAAGGTATAAATAAGAAATAAAGTTCATTTTGTTTCACAAAATTTATTTTTTCTTATAATTTCTATACTTCGTTATATTGTGCCTCTCTCTATCCCCATATTATGTTATTAACATTAATTTCACATAGCTGTAGGCATTATATAACTTACAGTGAAAACTTCTCCAGATTTACAGTGCTGTTGCAATGCCAAATGTTAGTCTCTTAAATGTAAACTTTGAAATGGGTGCATAAATGTACAATACTTATCCCTTCAACAATCTAGTGGCCCTTGTCAAAATCTTTGACAGACATTAAGGTCAGAAAAAATTTCCAATGGGTATTGTGGAGGTAATGTTATTGATCATTCTCATGGGGTATTCACATCAAATTGTTCTATATAATTCCTTGCATTACTGTCACAGGCAAGTTTCAGTTTGATACACCAAACAAGTCCCCAGTTAGCCTCACGCTGCAGGTACTCAAATTCATTCTTGCACCTCTAGAACAGTAAGTGACCGTTTTGCTGAATGCAACACATCTAATAGCATTCATCACACATCTTTTGTAAAGCTTTTACTATACAATTTCTTTGCCTGTGCTTCCATATTTCTCTCATTCATTTTTTACTATGAATTTGTAGCACCTTGTCACCTGGACAAATGATCTGAGTTGTGCATTGCTTTTTCCTTTTGCTTTACAGATAATTGTTTTTTACGGAAATCTTAAATCAGAATATCTGATTGGCTCTGTTCATAGTTTTTTCTTTTCACTGCCTGCTCCATTCACGGTTCTCTAATTAAACTATGTGTATTGCTCATGCTCATCTATACACAGCTTCTATAAGCTGATCAACTGCTTCTCATCTTTTTTTTTGGAATTTTACATCCATTTTTAGAGTAAATTGTATTACATGAACTTCCCAAAAGACAAACGTCACTGAATTTTTTACCACTTCATCCTTTTGGAATGTAGAAATACTGAGATCCTCATGATACCTCTACTTTTTACAAAGTCCAGCAATGTAAACAAATACGATGTGTGGTTTTGAGGCATTTAAACCTGTGGCCTCTTGTTGGCTTTAGGTGACTCATTTTCAGGAGCTGACAGAACAGGTCACTTTCTGAGTAGCGGTTGCAGGGCTGGGGCTGGCAGGCTGCGGGCAGCTGCTGCAAAGCTCGCTGCCTGCCGGCTTGGTTGTGTGCAGCAGGCTCTCCTGTTCATTTCCATATGAATTGCATTACAATAATTTATATCAATATATCCAATAACTTCTTATTCTAACTTCTTTTAGGAGTTATCATGGCCAATACGATGTAGCATAGGGTGACACTGAATGATGTAAAGACAGGCAAAGGGTGATAGAAAACAGTATTAAAGTCTGTATTATAGATGATGTTAAGCAGATTGTACGGTTGCTCTGTTTAGCCATGTGTACAAAGTGCTTACCCATCCAGCTGGACACGAGCTGCCTCATTTTGTTTTAACTTTAGAGCTACAATCTCCACTGTAGCTGAAGTACATTTAATGCGGATTAAAATAGCGAACAGCTCAGGGTACTTGGGTTAGTATAAATCTGTGTGACTAGGCAAGGCTCCTGCTGTAACTTAGATCAAGTTTAAGATTTTGATAATGAACAGTATTGCCATGGAGATACTGGTCAGGATCAAAGAGTCTGCACATATAAATACTAAGTTTATATTCCCCTTTCTCCCAGGATAGTTTTTGTATTTAGGTATTTCAGTGATGATTAGAAAAAATATATTTAAGATACATCTCTGATTATACACACATATATATCAAGAAAGGGAGTGGAGAGGGAAATTCAGGGAAAAACTTACTTCAGACCATTTAGCATAATAAAATGACATATGTCATTTTGCCTTAAGCATGCTTTGAATCTGTCTAGTATACCATTAATAGACAATTAATACACAAACACTTTTTTTTTTTTTAAATGCGTACACAGGCCATGAAGAGTGGCTACATTTTTTGTAGCAAGTGATCTGCTCATTGCAGTCTTAACATACTCCACATACAGTATGTGCTAAGATGAATAAATCAAAAGAAATACAGAATATATAAAAGAATCAGGAATTTCTGTAGGGGAAAAAAAAAAAATCTTGAAAAGGATAAGGATGCTGTGGGATAAAAGAGAAGGAAAATAAGTGATAGCTTCTTGAGTGTGAATTGTCATCTGTTTTCCTGGTAAGAAATTATGGCAACTGTTGTTATTGTAGCTCAAAGCCAAAAACATATTATATTTGACAGTTTTAATCTTACTTTACAACAAGCCTGTAAAATAACATGAGCTGAATGCTTCTTCCATGTCAACTTTTCTTTGTGAATAAATGGAATAGCCATGCTATCCTTTGTAGGTCATCAAAATAGTCTTTCATTTGTTTCCTAAGGCCTACCACAGTGCAAGAGAGATGCTCTATAAAAAACGTAACAATAAAAGAAAAAAGAATACATTTAAACTGAATTAGCTGGTTAAAGAAACTGAAAGGTGTAAAGTTTCCGTGGAAGCAGCATGCTTATCTTGAATAATAAAACTCTTCTGTAAACCTTTACTTAACCCAAACAGTTCAGTTTCTGTAATACAGATGGGAATTAAACTAATGGCAAATTCTCATCCTAGCTACTATAGTATCGAGAAAGCTCCCCATATCACCCTGTCTTTGTAGAGCACAAACTTATGGTAGAAATTTTTTGTGGAAGCATTAGGAGCCCACATAGTCAGCATGGTAAGAAGCATCTTGTTAATTCTAAGTCTTAGTATTAAACTAATGCAAAAAAAAATAACCAATCAAGTCAGAGTAAATCAGTGTAGGCTCCTTTGCTTAGGAGCAGCTCTCTCGCTAGTTAACCTTACAGAGAAAAGAAATTCAAAACACTCTCACCAAGTTCTTGAATATTCTATTATCTGTTCCATTCATTAAAAAGTGAGTGAAACTTACTCCTGCCCAGCAATGCCTGCCATGAGTTAATGGGGGCAAAGTTCTCTGCTGTGGTATCTAGTGGTGGCAGTAGTTATGGTTAAGTAATAAGAGAGTATGTGAAATTCTGTGACAACTATAGCAACTGAACATTGCAACAAAAGGTAAAATAAAGCTACTGTTTGAAAAATGAACAGCTTATGTGGGCAAAACAAACTGGGAAACCAGGAAAAAGTATACCGTTCCCAGCTGAACATTAGGAAACCGAACTGATGTTCCAATACCCATTTTAGTCATGTAACTGAGATAGAGAATTTGGAGAAGTAACATAAAAAAACCTCTCATGTTCACAGTTAACTTCTGATGACGACCTATGTTTAAACAACATTTTGAACAACATGGGAACAGCGTGGCCATTTTAATTAAAATCYTCTTGGCAGTTTATTAAGGAGATAGACACCAAAGCAAGTAGGATGGCAGAGACATTCAGTTAGGACAGTGGCAGCAGCTCTCAGGAGATAATGAACCTCTTTGGAACAATTTTTCCCCTGTAACAGAAGAACCATCTGGCGATTTTCAGAGTGCTGATCAGAACAGCTATTACAGATGAAATGCATTTCTTGCATGTATAGTTCTCTTTCACAATCAAATGATTTACCACAACATAATGGATTTGTTGAAATGGGTGATAAGGCACTTGCACCT
Organism: Phoebastria nigripes; assembly: GCA_035582835.1. Taxonomy (NCBI): domain Eukaryota; kingdom Metazoa; phylum Chordata; class Aves; order Procellariiformes; family Diomedeidae; genus Phoebastria; species Phoebastria nigripes. The sequence goes on from JAYKAV010002770.1 coordinate 189,271, forward strand.
ACAGTTACTCTACCTGGGACTCTTAGGACACCGGTGTCTTAAGACGATCAAGAGTTTAGCGTGACTAAATCAACTACAAAGAGTTAGTAACTTACTTAGATGTAGTGACTCAAATTCTTTAAAGTTTTCAGAAATACCTGAAACAAATCAAGACCTAAATCTCAGCCTTACAGTTTTCCATTCAGCTTAGCTTTGTCCACTCTGTAGCAAGATATAGAACAAAAGCTTGAAAGTTTCCTAAAATTCAAACCCCTCACCAGATTAAACTCAGAGACCAAAGGGGAAAAAAACCATACTTTGTTTCAAAACTCACCATTTGTAGCCAGATGTTTGTTGTTAATACTTGATTCTTTTCATCCTGAGAGGAAGGAGAAGGAGAGGAAGAAGAAAAAACCAAACCACAGCTTAGTACCATACAGTTAAAACAATACCAGTAAATATATTTGACTATTATCAAATAGCCAGTTGTGCTAAGGTACATTTTAAAGCAGAGGGAATCATTGCCTCAAACTTACTGCAACAGAAGTTTTCACAGGTACTTTTAAATGTATTTCGTACTACCACAGTCAATCAAACTGTTTCCTGAGGGTATCCTTCTGCCAGACTTTTCCCTGGGGCTCCTTCTTTAATAAAGAATCTCAAAAGGCAAAGCAGATTACAGTAGGGGTTGCCTGTTTCACCTTTGTTAGGAGCAGCCCTCTCACTAATTAACCTTACACACCAGACATATGCAGGTAATAGAAAAAATATTGAACAAAGAAAGTGTGACTAAGCTCAGATCATGTGTGTTGAGGCCATATTGAGTAGCTTCTTAACAGGCAAGTAGCACCACTGATATCAGTGGAACTATACAAAAAGTGTTGTACCAGCTTTAACAGAAAAATGTTGTCAGGGCAGAACATTATTATTCTGCCTGGAACAGTTCCAATTTGAAGGCCTTCCCCCTTGCCTCCTGTGACTATTTGACATAAGTTCAGATGACACAATAGGCATCTTAATGCTGCAGTTAATTAAAGAGTTTAATTCTTCACTCCTCAGACACAGGAAAACGTTGGTGACCTTATCTCTGTGGAAGTACTGTATCAGTATCCACCTGGTTGTGTGAAGCTAATGGAATATACTGTACATACTGTCAGTATTACACATTCTCCAAACTGAACGCACAATCCCTGTCCCAACACTAGTCAAAGCTTCATTTACAGTCTAAGGAAGTGTCATAGCAAGTTTCAGTCACCTGTACAGCAGCAACTGTCAGAGTTGCTCGTACGTCTAGACCTCTGAACTTAAATCTGTCACTCTTGAACTTAAATGTTGTTCCTAAATGCCCAAAAATGACCAAAAAAAAGGTTTAATCACATTTCATAAAAAAAAAAAGCTTTCTTTTTTTGGTAATACTCTTTACTAAAGGTCAATACTCTTTACTCTTTTGCTGTTGTTTGATGGACTTCTAACTGAACAAAAGTCCTGAGAGACCTTTAATTGAAGCCATTTTAGAGCAGCACAATAGTAAAAACTTACACAGCATGTAAAATCAAATACAATGCAAGGCACAATGGCATTCTTAAAGCAAGTGAAGCCTTTTGAAGAGCAGCATCAGTAAATGTATGCCAGTGTTACTAGGTCATGTATAATCACAACTAAATGTACAACATACAGACAAATAAAAAGATTTTAGATAAAGATCAGTATCGTGCATGAATAAAGTCTGCCCTCAAATGCACATTCCTACCTTCCTTTAAAAAGAAAAGTAAAATAAAAAATATGAAGAAACAAAGACCACAGCTAGTGATTCAGCACTTTTCCTCTCTATTTTCTGCTTTATCACCTCCATGAACCTTACTCTTTCAAAAGTATCTCAAGTGAACAACTCATTTAAATGGCATCATGGAGAAACAGGTCTCTTTAACCCTTTGGTTTCAGGAATACATTATTAAGCTACATTCAATTAGCATGCTGAAGGCATTGCTGAAGATGTCAGCCAGTCAAAGCAGTAATTAATTTGCAAAAGTAGCTGTTTTTCTCTAGCCGTACAAACATTAATTTGGTGCCTCCCTCAACAACCTGCTTATAGTGTTAGAGCACAACAAAACTAGTTTGCATGGGATCTTTAATTCATGAATGAAGAAACAATCCTTAAGAGATCATTCATATCACCACGAACTAAAGTCTATAGACAAGTGTTGCAAATTAAGGACATGTAAAACCTATATATGTTTCTGTTCATTATAGCCATTTTTAGGTCAGATGTAAATACCACCAATGATAACTTATCATTAAAAGTTCTACAGAATTTTCTCAAAGCTCTGTGTGCTGTCCCAGATGAACATGACAAGTTTCTGTAACGCAATGTCCCATCTATTGCACCTGCGCAAAGCTGAGAGCACCACTGCTGCGTGGTTTCTCTGCAGGGCAGACAGTAGTTGTGTTGCTTTGCACAGGCGTAACTGGCTGCTCAAAGGTGCAGAGCAATTCAGAAATCATTATGTTGTGGGAAGCTTGTTTCAGGACTATTAGCTGAATGGCATGTACTCCTGCATGGTTAAATTCTGAGTTAAACTCACATTTTATTCCYGGTGTGATCTCCTTCCACACATGAATGGCCCCAGCCTTAGATTAGTGATGTTTCAAAAATTCCCTTTTCAGTAGCAGGAAAAGATTGTACTAAAGCTGGAGTGCTGCTGATGCTTAAGCTAATGATATGCTGTGGGGATTTATTTTGAAGCCCTGAGCCCACAGCATAGCCAGATGAACTATTTTAGGAGTACCAGAAAGGAGCCCTACTATCAACCAGCACACATCACAGAACCAGGCTAGAGAGCCATCACTGCGCAGTCAAACTAGCAGAGCTGAGGGGGACGGTAGACTTTTAATCCAGCTGTGCTGCTGGCAGAATGATTTAGCTGCCTGCCTCGCTGCCAGGCATCTGGGCACATGGCAGAACCATTGCAGGTTTGCCTGCAGGAGACTCTGCAGATGTATTCTGAAAGCCAAGAGTTATTCTGAAGTGTGATCTTTCACTCAAACGTAGCTCAGAGAGGGTATCCTGAGAGTATTAACTCAAAAGTAACTTGTACAGTGAAGGCAAGCTCTAAATGAAGATGGCCCATGCTGTTTTCCTGGTGTTTCTTTCTGTTATTTTAAGCATTTAGAGCCTGAACATATATAGGGCTGTATGTGCATGTATATTTGAACAAAATAACTCCCACTTGGATCACTGTATTTAAGGTTCCATCACTGTTTGAATCATAAATCCCATTATTGCTCCTCAGCCATAAAAACTTTGCTGCATGCTGAGACTTGTTTTTTAGTGGGTTTTTTTTGTAGTGTTTGGTGGAGCAAATGGCTTCCAACATTTCAGTCATTATTGGCTTGACTCACCCATCACTAGAGGAAAGATTCTGATTTTAGAGGGTTTGTCTCTCTCTATGGTCCCAAGTGAAGCTGGTGAAAGGTGGGGCAGGAGACATCCTGCAGGGCTTCTCCCGGCTAGGAGAGTTTTTTTGACGCTGTTATAAAAGCTTTACAGCAAACTGCATTAACACTGTTTTTCACCAGAGTTGTGCAGTATTTTCCATGAAATGATGGGTGGGCTTGAAATGCTTCATAGAACACCAGTTTTTGTCACTTTGCAATATTTTGTAAACACTTACTTACAGAAAAAGTGTTGAACACAAAAGCAAGGCAGCTCCTATTACAAACCCCTTCTACTATAAAGGAGAAAAGAAAAAGGACTTCACAATATATTCTAAGATGCTGGGAAAATTAGTCAGAGAATGAGACCAGAAACTGTATCATGCTGTTTGGATTGGTGTGGTTTTTTCCCACACCAGCTACTTTAGGTTATTAGCTGTTCAGATAGTACTGGCCAAGCAGCGCAGCTAATGAAGAGTTAGGTTTCATTTGCGCAGTGGGAGGTGGGTGGGAGGCTACTTCGGTCTACTTGATTCGTAACTGTAGTCATGATCTGTGAGGGCAGATGGCAAATGGCTACTGAACTGCTTATCACATTATTTTATGGCAGTGTAGTTAATGAAGGGGAAGTAGCTGACATCAGGAAGACTTGAATGGTCCTTCATTCATTTTTGAAGGTAGAGGTAACAATTTCTGAAAGTTTTTGAAGGGAATTGCACTGTCTCCATTCTTCCGGTTCCCATCTCTGGTTTTGCCTGTCTTTTCAATTTGAACAGTCTATCAGACCAATCACCTTTGGAAACACAGTATCAGATTCTCACATTATCCTTCCCTTACCCTGTGTTCAAGAGAATATATAAAAGAAGAGATGGAAATCTGACAATGCTTTGTGAAGGGCATTAGCCTGGGCATTACAAACTTTGTAAGGAACATTATCTGCTGACTTTCAAAGGGATGCCAGCACATCTAGTATCCACAGTAGAAAAGCTATGCAGCAAAAAGCAAGGGGAAAAAGAAGTAAAATAAGCCTGCATGCCTATAGACTGGCATGCAGACAGTGACATGCAGCACCTAGCAAGAAACACATACTTCCCAGAAGACTTGCATAAAGTGATGTCCTGACTAAAATCTATTAGCTGTAATTCTTGCACTTCAAATCCAGATTCTTTATTTTTACATGGTTGAATCTCACCTAAATTACAGGAAAAGTAATGCCTCTTTGAACTGGGCTTCAATTACTCTGAACCTTAATAAAAGTTTGTAGAACCATTTGAAGACATCCCTTGTTATAGTAGTAATGCTAGGTTCCTGATTGGTACCTCATAGCAAGACTGGAGTTAACAATTGTAGTCTGAAGTTAAAAATGGGCTGGCAGCCAGTGAGAGACACATGAGGCACTCCCTATATAGATTTTCACTTTTGTTTGCTTGAATGTCACCCTACTGAAACCAGCAGGTTAATCAGTTCATTAGTTCTTACCTCATTGTCTCTGCACTTGCTCATTAAACATTCTCAACATCTTCTGATCCACAATGTTAAATTACTAGCACCCTAATGATGTTTTTTTCCCACATCATTTAAAACCCTGCTATGTTTAATTTTTGCTTCACACAGCTTGGGGTTTTCTTCCTCTTCCTTTTTAGGGTCATGCACTGAGCTCACTAAACTGTATAAAGTGAAAAAGCCTGAATTCTTATAGGATTAGTCCTGAGAGAATGGGCTGAATGGTGAGTTAAGTACTCATAAAATGGCCAGCTGACAAAAGATTGATGCTATGGCCATACTTTAGGCAGCCGTAGTGACAAGATGAATCTGAGCTCCTCGAAACTTATGGAGAGTAGTGAAGGAGCTGGACTTCTCCATTTCTGCCCATCGTGCTGGTGCACACCAGCACCCTGCATGGCCAACCTCCAGGAGAGGCCAGAGCAGTCTGTGATCCAGCTTCACCCACCTGGAGCCCATCTGAAAACACCATAGTGACCTCGCATTCTTTATAACACTAAGTCAACATGGRGGACTATTGCAATTATCCTCTCCTCATGTGCCAAGGTTAATGCTAAGCTTTTGTATTAAAGGTGGCTCAAGGCTTCTTAGTGGTGCAGGCAAAATTGAATTTTGCTATCATCTCAGAGGTGAGGATAAAAATCAGTTACTTAAAAAAGCCAGCCTAATGCTTCTGAAAGGACACTGAAATGAAAGCTGCAGCTGCTTGCCAAGGACTACCTCGTCATCCATAGATGGGGGCTGTAGCTGCAGCAAGTCTTGATCTTGAAGAATGGAGTAGAGGGTGCAGAGCCAGGCTGCCCCATAATGGGTGCACATTCATTACCCCTGAAGCCTAAGGCATCGCCTACATTGCACTTGCCAAAAGGCAAGATTAATTAAAATGCAAATTTGCATGGAATTAAAGAATGTTTGGGTTTTTTGCATAGGAATAAAAAGCTACACGGAGAGTTGGCAATGTGAAACAGGTTTTTTAGGCAACATAAAGATGAAGAAAAAGGCAGTGTACCGGATTTGTGAGATGAAAGAGATTTGAACTCCTGATGCCTCTTCCCACCTGACTTCCCTTTCACCACAAAAGGAATAGATTAGTGCAATTACCCTTCACTTCTCCAGTAGTCAGCAATATACCTTTTTATCATAGTAAAATGTTTTTTACTCAGCTTACAGCACATATTTCCAATTATGCAGAAAATGCTGTATAAACAGGCATTACCAATGCATAAATAATATTAATAATATTCCCTGATCCAGCATGTGAGGCTCAACACCAGGAACAGGCCACAGAATATTTCTGATTTCTTGAAAATAGATGCAAAAAGTGCAAAACGATTCGATAAAAAGTCAGAAGTGGGAAATACAAATTTTCACTGTTTCACTGCATTTTTCTCGAGACCACGAGAAAACACACGTTTATATTTGGTGTTCTGACTTTTGCCATATCAGTGAGATTCTTATATAAAAACAGAGCTCTGACATCTGACTTAATCTTGTAGTGGTACAGCCTACTGCTGGGAAGCAACACGCCTTCAAAATTACAGCAACTGTTGCAAACTGTTTAAACTGTTTAAACAGAGTTTAAGATGATGTGGTTTCCTACACAGCCCAGTCAGCACGGTGTGCCAGTTCTGCATGACTTGGCCTTGTGCTTGTGCTTGCCTTACGCCCAGCCCCCTTTACGTCAGCTGCTAATTTGCCCTGATTCCGTTGGTGCTAAAAACCTCCTGAAAGTTGGTCTTCATTATTTTATACTCAGCCACTCCATGCTGCTAGCGACCTTAGTGCAAGTTGAAGGCATTTAGGACGTTACCCTTTCTTCTCTTCCACATTGCACTTCAAAGCCAAATTCAGCCCTGAGGCACCTTCACTGCTAGGATGATACCTGGCTCTGTGACTTTCTCACCTTCCAACTCAGACTCTCTCTGGCTCTTTCAGACCTTTAGGGATAAGGTATTGCAGCTGTGCTTGGGATTTAGCTAAATATCTCCTGTAGCATTAAGGTGAGTTTTGCAGTTAAATCTCTGAAATCCAGCCTGAAAATGTCTTCCTTACTTTGTGTGCTTCTTGATCTTTGATTTAATTTCTTCTATTTTTTTTTAATCAAAGAATTAAAATCTCAAGGCAAACCAAAATGTGAGTAGTTAATTAAAGTGAAATTTGAAAAGAAAACTTCTTTTCTGTTGAGCTCTTAGGTTTTTTGGATTTGTGATGGATGGCATATGAATTGCTCTTCATACTCTCTACATGCTGAAGGTCTTTGTGAAATAGAGAACTGCTCTGTAGAATTGCTCCTGACTGGGGAAAGTTTTGTTGCTGGAGATAACACAGACTGGCACAGATTGCTGCCACTATCCGTTTTTATTTTTTAAGAAGGCTGACTTTGGACTGTAAATTCAAAGAGGAGCAAGGCAATAAATGGCTATTCTGGGACTAACTGAAATACTTAGAGTTATATAGGAAACAGACAGAGTTTCCCTGTAGGGAGACCCCCTCCTCACTCCCCCTCCGGCCCCTGCTTTCATTTTTGATACAGTCAGTAAAGTTTATTGAAGTCCCCTAAATCTCTAGCCAGGAACAATGCAGGGCAAATCTTTGGCATATTCCCAACACGACCTGCTGTCCTAAGCACTTTCCATAATCTTGAAGGACAGAGCGGCAGTACCAATCCCAGATGCAGTGACAGTTCCTCTGTTTCCTATTTGACTTAAAAAATCAGCCTCTTCACATCATGTGAACGGTGCAGCAGAACAACAAGAACCTACGCTAGAATGTACAGCTGAAAAAGAGAATGCAGCTGAAGAATATTTGCAGAAGAGTTGAATCATCCATGCAAAGTGTTCAGGCTAATGACTGTTGTCTATATTGACTCAATTTTATAAACAAATTTATAAATATTTGTAGGAGAGGGCCACTGTTAATCCATTGAAGTTTCCTGCATGAGACAGGTGGGATGTCTCTGCACTCTCATTCTATTTATTTATTGTTCTTGTTTTGTTTTAGAACCATGACCTACATTCAGCGATTCCTCTGTCTGGCCATATTTACTAGAACTATTTCTTGTACAAATTAAGCAGTGGGCCACACTTACTAGAAATAATGCTGGATAAACCAAACATTCCAGCTCAAGCTACCTCTCTTTAGCAGATAGTGCTCTGTGACAGCCAAGACCTCATCTTGCTATTACTTCAATTCTGTGCAGCTTCTCACCTTCAAAATATGACCTATCTTCATAAACGTTTACTTAATCAGAGTGTAATGTTTAAAGTTCAAGATAGGGAAGATTTATTTCAAAGCAATATCTACTTATGTCATCTTCCTTTGAAATGCACACATCCAGGCTGGCCTACGTATATATGTGTAATGCCATTTTCTTTATTACCTGGGCTGTGGCATAAAACAGTGCCAGCAGTACTTAAAGCTAGCCAGCTATGCTGTACTGGGCCTAACCTTTGGGTATTACTCTTATGGCGTATGATACTTAGTATCTGTAGAGCACTTTCAGGTCTTGACAGTTTGTAAGCGTGTCCCTTCCATCAGGAACATGTGAAATTGTTCAAAATTGTTTGGGGTTTTTTTATTGAATTATTAGAAATGTGATTAAATGAGTAGAAAATCAACAAATGCTTTTTTAAAAATGACTTTGTAAATCTTCCTTCTAACCTACAAGCACCTTATTTTCAGCAAATTAAATACAAGGAAAATGGTGCCTAGCTACAAATAACAATGCAACAGTGCCAAATGAATACTTTACAGTACTGCTACGAAACTATTACATAGCATTACAGCTAGATTTCAGCACTGCTATAAACATACTTAGCAGTGCAGTCTTTGCACACAGTTATACAGCTCAATGTGTAGTAGCTTAGACTGCCACATCTGCTGACATTAGTTCCAGATGTTTGCATGTAGTAACAAGGACAAGCAGAAGAGACAGGCTGAGGAACAGAGCAGAAATAATGCAGTATTACCACAAATGGAAACAAGCATCTGCTGTTGGGTGCAGAGGGGTCCTGTGCAGAGGCACAAGCTTTAGGCATGGTGAAGCCCATTATGGTGAGCTCCTGGTTTCATGTAGTGGAAACTGCAATAGGATGGTCTGCAAGTCCCTGGGCAACACCAGTGAGAAACAGCATCCAGCAGCTGGGAGGAAGGGAATGGGAGAGGAGGAAAGGAAATCTCCTGGTGTGCGTGGTGGAAAGATGCCCTGAGCACTAGACTAGCTACAGTTCTGGTCTGTGTTTAACACTTGAGCCAGCACATATTTAATACAAGGTTTGCTATGAGCTTACCCACGATTACAATTCAGAGTTAGTAGACTGTAGAGCTTGACCTATGTGTAAGTCTAAAAAAAAATGGGGATTTTCAGGTATGTGTTCTGCATGGGTATTGAAGCCTGAAGTTCACCTGTCCCATGCACTATTCAGGTGCACAAGAAGGAGAGAAACAAAAGAGTGAGGAATTAAACCTGAATACAACAGACAAGTATGCTTCTGCTTATAGCTAAAGTTCTGTTGAAAGTTTTAAAGGTTTCTAGAGTTAAAATGCTAAAATATTACTAAAGCGTTCTGTGCTGCTGGGATAGGAGTAGGTGCTCATTTTTGGCCATTTGAATATCTTATTTTTTTCTTTAAAATAAAAATTAGAAAAATGTCATTTTAATTTTACCTGGGTTAAGGTTGAGTTTGGAGCGTGAGATGAGGAGTCTCATTGCTTTGCTTAACTTAATTCAGCTGAAATTCTGAGGGGGGTGTGTTGATTTTGGGGTTTTTTTTAAAATTGTGCTGTGTGTGCTCTGTTTTGCAAGTCTGAAGAACTCCAGTGGTTTCTCCACACCAACTAATCTTACGTGCTTTTGCAAGAAGCATTTGCTCTCTCCCCAACTACTTTATCTTGCTTTAAAAGAAAGGTGGAGTTTGCTCAAAACGTACACAGGTCTTCCCAGATGGATGCAAGTCTTACACAGCAGAAAAGCTGCTGGAGAAAGAGCATAGAAGAGCCATCTTAACTCTGGGCAGAGCATCTGTGTGAGGAGCCTCCTTAAAATGTGGGAATGTGTTTCTGTTCCATATATACTCTGACAAGGTCTGACAGTTGTGCTTACTATTGACTGTAATAGGGCTTTGTCCTGGCAGTGGGCTTGAGATGTATTTTCACTGAGTTTCACAGAAAAGAAGCGGAGATTATATATATGTGTGAGCACCTCATGATGTACCATTTCTGTTACCATGGGGACATAATTGTAATAGCAGGTTTTTTCCTTTTTTTTTCAGTACATCATTGTTAACAAGAGATTGTATTTAGATTTGAACGCATTCATCTTTGCAAAGACAAGCAGGGATCAGGCGTATGAAATGAGCAGAGTACAGCATAGCTAATAACATCCTTCAGCACATCTTGTGTGAAAAAAATATTCTTCTGAAGAGCAAGAGGGGGAGGTTGCATTTTTTCAAGTCTTAGGAATTCCCATGATTCACTGTAGGTTTCACGCAGTTCAATTATTAAATATAGCATAGAACTTAAAGTGCAGTTACATTTATTGCAAGCATGCAAAGTAATAACTGTGTTCTGTTGATCTATTTACAAATAATTCTTTATTCCATTGTATTCCACAGCAGACTCCCACTGAGAGGATTGAACCCTGAATTAGTGTTAAATACTGGCTCTAGGTGCTGATTATCATTGCCAGTCTGACACAGATAGGCATCCCAGCTCCGAACTCATGCTGACATCTGGGAACTATCAACCATTCCACAGGCTAAGAGGGAATAATAGAGCCCCCGTAGCCCCCCTCCTTAGACAGCATTAAAACAAGAGGGAATCAAAGCTTTTGAACTGGCTCTGTATGTTAGGGAGTGTTTCGACTGTCTAGAGCTTAACGACTGTGGTGATGACAAGGTCGAGTGCTTATGGGTAAGGATGAGGGGGAAG
>JAYKAV010002770.1:202122-366162 GCA_035582835.1 Phoebastria nigripes
TGTTCAGTTTTGGGCCCCTCACTACAAGAAGGACATTGAGGTGCTGGAGCGTGTCCAGAGAAGGGCAATGAAGCTGGTGAAGGGTCTGGAGAACAAGTCTTATGAGGAGCAGCTGAGGGAACTGGGACTGTTTAGTCTGGAGAAGAGGAGGCTGAGGGGAGACCTTACCGCTCTCTACAACTACCTGAAAGGAGGTTGCAGCGAGGTGGGTGTCGGTCTCTTCTCCCAAGCAACTAGCGATAGGACGAGAGGAAATGGCCTCAAGTTGTGCCGGGGGCGTTTAGATTGGGTATTAGGAAAAATTTCTTTACTGAAGGAGTGGTTAAACATTGSAACAGGCTGCCCAGGGAAGTGGTGGAGTCACCATCCCTGGAAGTATTTAAAAGACATGTAGATGAGGCGCTTAGGGACATGGTTTAGTGGGGATGGTGGTGTTGGGTTGATGGTTGGACTTGATGATCTTAGAGGTCCTTTCCAACCTTAATGATTCTATGATTCTATGATTCTATGATTTATTTGCCTAGAGGTTAGCTGCAAAACATAGAAGTTGAAAGGTCAGGTTGTTACACCTGGATGTACCAGTAATGCCAGGACAGCATTGTATCAGAGGATTTGACTCTAATTTTATTCTTGCTAATCAACTTTAAGTCGTATTTGACTTTTTATTAAGCCTTTCTCCTCAAAATGTTTATAAGTCCCATGGAAATGCTGTTATAGCATGTATATTTAGCAAACTAAAGTGGAAGGAAAGCGGGTGATTTCTTCAAGGAGAGAAGAGAAAGTTATGGAAGAACAAGGAACTGAACACAAAGCTGTCTCTTCCTCTCGCTTCGTGTGATCAGAGCACACAGCTCCAGCACCAGCCTCCTGCTGGCATTCTTCTATCCTATTTTTGTGAATCACAGCAACAGAAATTTCCACACCTGACCAGAGCATGTTGTCCATGTTTTAGCGTCAGTTCACATGCTGAAACCACAGAACATTTGAGGAACACCAGAGCCACAGAGATAGAGGCATCTAACTAGGACACAACCATGGGAATAGCTCTGTCCACTACCAATGGACATAGTTAAAGCCAACTTCAGAGGACCAGTTAGCAAAGTGCCATTACTCATCCCAGGCAGTCTCTCTAACTATACTATCTTATCTCCATCCTTCCAAGTGTAGGCAAATTAAGCAAGAAGGAGTAGCTCCAAAATTCCTGTGATATGTAACATAATCCATTATCCTCGATGTCTTGGGGTCTCTGTTCAATCTAGGATCACAGACATCACCATGGCAATTAAAAAATTCCCTGGACAAGGGTATAATACAAAATACACTGCTTATCCTGCTGAACATCTTTGCAGCTCTTGACACAGAAGTATTACAAAGACACCTTAATAACTCAGGAAGAGAGGATGAATCAGCATTACAGAAATTCTAGTTATTCCTTACCCTACATCCTCTGAGGGACAGGTCTGAGAGCCCTCTTTTACAGGGTCTTCATTTTCAACTTTGCCTAAAAATCCATATGGTCCCCACTTCTCTTTAATGCCTGTAAAGAATCACTGACAAAGGTACTGAGAAACCGTGAGCTTGGCTGAGAGGAATATATTGATGAAAATCAACTGTGTGTCTCTCTCTTCACAAATGCAACGAGTGTCATGTCTGAAATGTCAGAACACCTACACAGTCCTTCAGGCTGCTGTTTTCTGCAACACAAAAGAGCAAACTCTCTCCTATGAAAAGAACATTTCTGTCTGGTGGGGTCAGAGATGGAGTGAGCACTCCAAAATCCATAAAAATGCTTATTTGAGTTTCTTGAGCTCAGTGAGGGGTTCAGTCAAACTTACCGGTGCTCATTGTATTTTCTGTCTTCATTCTTGCATGTAGTAGCATTGGTGGTAGTGGGTAAAAGGCCTGCTTCTTTCCTCTCAAATACTTAACCAACACAACTGTGTAGTTATTGAGAGTAATTATGGGGATGCCAACCACAGAAATGTGTTAATACTCACAGATGAACACAGAAAAAAAGCCAATAAAAGTCCAAAGTAGTAGTGCTGTATAATTAAACGTGCGTGGATCCACCAACTCTGCACATGGTTATCGATTGTCTTCCCTTCAGGCTACTCCACTATGAGGATCATATAAGCAATATGGAGATGTGATTATAGGCCATGCAAATACGGCACCACATCACTACCAAGGATCTACCACTTTTGGAGAGATGAACTGGATAAATATCATATTCTTATGTTGCTGCCAATGAGCAGCAACATGGCTTCATGCCATGCTCTTAGTACTTCCCACTTAGCTGTTGTTGAAGCCAGTGTTAACAGCCTTTCCTTTTTACAAATCAAATTCTAGTTTCAGATAACAGGCATGAACATGCAAGCATAAGTGAAGGTTAAATCCGAATATAAGTTTACTTCAGGCTTCTCCTGGTTATTCTTGGAAAATAATTCTTTTAATTTTGAACAAATGAAAAATTCAAAATAAATTAGTTAACAGATTAAAAATAAATTATTTAAGTAATTAAAATTCTAAGTGAATTTTAAAAGATTTCTTTTTCTATATAAGCGCTTGTACATACATGYTCCCTGCTGCCAACCCCTTGTGAGATCTTCTTCCTTTTTTATTTTTTGCCTTTTTTGTAACTCAGAGATATATTTAGATGGGAACAGTTGGATTGTTTAGTAGTCTATTCAGGCAAACATGGTGAGGAGTTCAGGAGAAACTGAAAAATTCACATCTGTATCATCTAAATTTGAAGTAATTAACATCTGAATGTTTCTATGGTAATACGCTGTTCATAGATAGAAAAGTGTTTGCTTGCAATCCATTGACAATACTTTGTTCAACCACTGTCAGCACTATTACATTTGTAAGTTACTGAAAACTTTTTATAATGTGTGCTTTTCTGAGAGAAAAGCAGGCACTGTATCTGCACAGGTCTGAGAATACAGCCCTAAAATGAAACAGAGAACAGAAACAGAATACCACCTACTCGATTGTTCAGGAGCCATAGCCCATCAGGACTACCCTTTAAAAATGTTAAACCACGACTGGTAATCATCTAATCTAGTCCCCAAGCTCCTCTGGTAACACAGGTGCTCCGAAGGATGGTGTTAGAGGTTAGGTGCGTTGCTTTAGCAGCACTTCCTGCCTTCCCTTGCCATCATCCCTGAAATTGCTGCAGCACCTTTCCTGCCAACTTGTGGACCCACACAGATCATGCTACAGGAGCGGGGCAGAGGCCATGATGGTTAGCTGTGGGTTGCTTTTCCCCAGATAATTCATCCAGCCCACAGCATCTTCCCACAGCACTTCCAGAAGCCTTCCCAGGAAAGAAATGGGTCCAGCAGGGGCAACCACCTGCATTTGAACTCCTTCCTCAGTGCGCGTTGACGCCGCGGTCAGAGGCAAATCAAATCCAGGAAGAATCAACTCAACTCCCATCTTTACGTGCACAGTAAAACAGGCTTTCCCAAGAAGCATCAGATGTATAGAGCATGTAATTAGTCTGTGTGTGCACAAAAACCGCAGCAGACGAGCGGAGAGACTAGACTGCACACACAGAGTGCATCGGCTCATGCCACAGCTGGGACTGAACCTGTAGGTCTCCAGGAGCCTGGGAGCAGGGAAGTAATTTAACAGGCAAAGAACGTCTAACAATGCTGATCTAGTACTTTACTTGTACTTTATGGAGCCAGTTCCTCAACCGATGCAGATAAGTGTAGCTGCGCTATCTGAGGACAAGAACATTGCTGAAGAAAAATATGGGGCTTTCAAACATTTCATACAAATTTCCACAGACTGTAACAAGCTGATCCATATTGGTCAAAACAAAGGATATGGCTATTCTTGATATGGTTATTGAGGTTCAACAAGGCCAAGTGCCGGGTCCTGCACTTTGGCCACAACAACCCCATGCAACGCTACAGGCTGGGGGAAGAGTGGCTGGAAAGCTGCCTGTCGGAAAAGGACCTGGGGGTGCTGGTTGACAGCGGCTGAATATGAGCCGGCAGTGTGCCCAGGTGGCCAAGAAGGCCAATGGCATCCTGGCCTGTATCAGAAATAGTGTGGCCAGCAGGAGTAGGGAAGTGATTGTCCCCCTGTACTCGGCACTGGTGAGGCCSCACCTTGAATACTGTGTTCAGTTTTGGGCCCCTCACTACAAGAAGGACATTGAGGTGCTGGAGCATGTCCAGAGGAGGGCAACGAAGCTGGTGAAGGGTCTGGAGAACAAGTCTTACGAGGAAYGGCTGAGGGAACTGGGACTGTTTAGTCTGGAGAAGAGGAGGCTCAGGGGAGACCTTATTGCCCTCTACAACTACCTGAAAGGAGGTTGCAGCGAGGTGGGTGTTGGTCTCTTCTGCCAAGCAACTAGYGATAGGACGAGAGGAAATGGCCTCAAGTTGCGCCAGGGGAGGTTTAGATTGGACATTAGGAAAAATTTCTTTACTGAARGAGTGGTTAAACATTGGAACAGGCTGCCCAGAGAAGTGGTGGAGTCACCATCCCTGGAAGTATTTAAAAGACGTGTAGATGAGGCACTTAGGGACATGGTTTAGTGGGGCATGGTGGTGTTGGGTTGATGGTTGAACTTGATGATCTTAGRGGTCTTTTCCAACCTTAATGATTCTATGATTCTATATGAACTTGGGTATTAAGTAGTGACATGATGTATTGTCTAGTACTTGAATATGACAGAAACATTGTCATTTTAACTGTATATAGTCTTCAAAAAAAAGAGGAACAATTCTGAACATTACAGGGAGCATACTCATTTCAGTCCCCAAACTTCTGTGAATTAAAAGCTTTGTATGAGAACAAGTATTAGTTAGCCAGACCTGACTCCCAGAAATTATGTCTTGTGCTGTAATTTTGTTTTATTAGCTGATTACTGAGGACTAGTAATAATTACTAGATGATGTGACTTTGCAAATTCTGTTGTTCTAGTAAGAGGTCCTGTGTAAAATGTGAAAGCTTTATGTTCTGGTCCCTGTACTCTACAGCAATCCGTCACAACAGAATCTATTTTCTAGGACCTTAATCATACTTTTCACAGTAAGGATGCAAACCTTCTTCATCACAAGTGGCATACCTGTAGATGTCTACTCACTTCTAAGTTAATGGGGCATCCATACCAATGTATTTAGAAAACAAAGAAATGAAGTACTGAGCTTTTATGATTCGTGCTGATTATTTACATCACAAAGGATGAGAAAAATGTTAGAGAAACTCATATTAAAAAACAAGCAGACAGAAAAACCCCAACCGATTTCTATTACAATTCCAAAGACCTCTCCTGTGGAACCAGAAAAGCAGAACAGAAGTTTTGATGTTCACATACAATGAACATCCCTAATGTCCTCCAGTTAACTATTATCAGGAGGTTTTTTTATAGCCTTTAGTCAGTCCTTTTTTCCTTCCTGCACACTGCCTTAAATTAGTTCAAATTCATTGCCTTCCATTCCATCCTACAGAATATAGACTGTGTTTAAAATACTTTTCCAGATCTAACACTGAGAAGACTAGTTGAAAGAAAGATGCTGAAGGAAAAAATAGTCAAAAAAGCCAGAAGATATTTAGAAGCACAGGAAAAATGGACAAATATCACAGAAATAAGGTTGCAGTTTCTCTTAGTATATCAGTATCTCACCACAGTAGGGTAGGGAGAGGTGTTGTCTGCTTGTTTAAATAGATCAATTATCAGAATATTTTAGACTGTTATTTGAAAAGATCTGTTCTTCATATTTCATGGGGAAGCAGAATACTCCATTTTCTGTTACAATCCAGTAGCTTTCATAGGTATTACTAACTAAAAATATCAGAAAGCATATCCCAGCACTGTTCCAGTTTTCTAAACTCTCAGGAATAAATCATGGTAGAAAGGAAATGGCTGCAAGATGAAAGTGAAAATAGTTTCTCCCTTAGCATGGAGGGAATAAAGATCAAGCAGCAAAGTGAGAGGAAAATAAAGCTTGGAGAGACTTTTTCTAATGTACACAAATGAATGCTGAAAATTAAAAGAATAATGCAGATTTGATGAGCTTCTGCCACAACCATTGTTTGCAAAGAGGCTGCTGAGGTTTGATAAACAGCTTAGGAACTTCTTTAGCACCATTTCTCAACAAGCCTCTTGATTTGGTTGTTTTATTCGTCTTTCCAGATTTAAATTTTTTTTTTTTTTTTTTTTTTTTTGTGGGGGGGGACGTTTTTTTTTCTTTTTTTTTCTTTTTTTTTTTTTTTTTTTTTTTTGTGGTGGGGGAGACGTTTGTTTTACAGTCTGTTTCTTTACAGAAGCTGTTCTGCCTCTTTGACAGCGTAATTTTCTTTTTAAAATTTCAAGATATTTCACATTACTATCTTGCCTGGTGGGTCCAGGGTATTTGATTGCAAATACTGAGTTGCAGATTCTTATGCAGAGGCTTTGCTAAGCACTGTATGTAAGTCATTGAAGTCAACTGTATCACTTACACTGTGCAAAATGAAACAAGGACGAAAGCCCTTCAATATATAAATCTAAGTCATCCAAGTAACCAAGGGCAATGTAGGATGAGCAAACTTTGACTGAGTTCAGATAAACATAAAAAAGTTTGCATGCTTTCATTTTTCCTTTGGTCTGCACAAGTGAGTTGAACAGCCTAAAGGAACAGGATTTCTCTTGAGATTCTGCTGCTGCTCACTACATACAAACAACTATTCAGCACTTTTCTTTCCCCTAACTTGAAATTAAAAAAAGAAACAGGAGAAACCAGAAAATAAGTGAAAACTGTTATGTAGTAAATGATTTAATTAGTTAGTAAATGTGTGGAGGAACCATGAAAGATTCCTGACTAAGTGGTGTTATGCAACGAAAGTAAGAACTTGAATAATCATGTAGATAAATAACTAAATTCAACTTCTTAAATAAATTATTAAATGTTGACTCTTCTGCTAGTAAAAAAAAAAAAATTATGATCAGAGTTGACCAAAATGGACACATTCATACCCACCAAAATGTTTGTCACCATAAGTCTTGCTTCAGAAGTCACAAGCTAAGATAGTGTTGATCCAGCATTTTCCCAAGTTTAGCAACTTGGCTCAGACAGAGATGGAACTAGCTTGTTTTTTTGCTAAATATATGACAGATTTTAAGTGAGGAAGAACCACGGGTAGAGGTTTGTGAGCAGTTTAAGCTAATCTAAATTCAAACTAAGAACAGGTCATCTAGAAAAACGACTACTCAAAAAATTGATACAGCTAACTGCTCAGTCCCAGAGGCACTGGTGCAAGCCAAAGGGGTAGGAACATGAGGCCAGAAGTTAGTGAGATCATGTCTTTCAGTAGCAGAGTGCTAAGATCAGCTTAGGACAGTCACAAAATGATGCCCCAAGTTCCACATAGAAAGTTGGTATAAATTCTAGGTTCAAACCAGAAGGCCCCAGAACACAGTAATGTTTTCAACAGTTGCAGAGTAAAATTGTTGAAATTCCTTAGAAAAATCTAAGAAGACATATTAATGAAAATTAATAGCAGAAAGCCGTTGGTCTGATCTCAATGCAATAATTCTTCTAGTCTTAACTTTAGCGCTAATTTTCATGCTAAAGTTTTATTTAACACTGTCTCGTACACTTCAACAGTTACAGTATGAACGATTCTGATGTTAAAAGAATCTAGTCTATAAAAATATAATTAGTTTGTAAATGTTTTGGAACAAAGATGATCTTTTCAGCTGTGTTTACATATCATCTAGCACAGGGAGAGTCTGGACTGTGACTACAATTATAGTTGATGGAATGATAAAAATAATACAAATATCTGCCCTCATACAGATGACCTGTCTTTGGTTCCAGTTAAGAAAGCACTTAGGCATCAGATTAAACTCATTCAATCCAACCAAAGCCTCCAGCAGATGGATTATTTCCAGTACATCCAAATATTTCTTAAAATATAGTACTCAAAATTTCACATAATTTAGGCTTTGAAAAAAACATGCATCAAATTAGGTCAAACCAGTCCTTTTACCCTACTTTTACAAGACGAGAATGTAAAATTCTAGTTTTGCCCCTCCCAAACTTATGTCATCTGCAAATTTGATAAAAATATTACTTATTCTATCTTCCAGGTGAAATGAAAACAACTGACTCAGTACAGGTTCCTGGGGAATCTCACCATGTAACTGAATCTCACCATTTTGACAGTGAGCCACTGACAACTACTCTAAGATTTTCTACCAGTTCTGCCATGTGGGTTTACAAAGGCTTTACTCTCTAGTTTTCTGCTAAGAATGTTATTCAAAAAGGCTTTAGTAAAGTCAAAATACATACCTTGCTGCAAATAGTCAAGAAATGTCGTATACTTCACCAAAAGTATCTTTATGCCGTATACCCAATTTTGTTGAAGAAGGAAAGGTGCCTCAAGTTTCTAGAAGTATTTTTTAGTGTTGTTCCCAAGTTGGAACATAGGAAGTTCTGCTTAGATGTTAGGAAAACAAGTCTACCATGATGGTAGTTGAATACTGAAACAGGTTGCCCAGGGAGGTTGTGGAACCTCTCTCCGTGGAAGTGTTCAGTACCTGACTGGACACAGTCCTGAGTAACGTGATCTATTTAGACATATTTGGAGCAGAAGGGTGGACTAGATGACCTCTGGAAGCCCCTTGCAAACTAAAATAATACTGTACGATTCTTCTACTTGTTTAGATAGCAGTAAAAACTGAGTTTTAACTGTCACTGTGTATCTCAATGTATTCCAGTTCTTCATGTCTGTGTCTCTAAGCACTAATTTGCAGTGTAAATGTATGATCATTTTGCATTAATTTCTAAGGTTTCATCTGACTTTTGGGGATGTAATTCCCTCAGATACATTTCTCTTAATTGTGTTAACTTACAGTAGATACAAATATGTCTATTGTAAAAATGTCAGGATAGGCACAAAATTAATACCTTTGTGATCACTATATTTGTTTTTCTATGCCATTCACTATTCTGCATGAGATGTAGCAGAGTAGGAACAGCACTGCTGCTGTGTCTATTCCTAGTGTTCGCTCTAAACCAATAGGTAGTGGCTGAATATTCTCCTCTGATGCTATTATTGGGATGGATGTTGCAAGAGAAAATAAGAACGTTAGAAGGTGTTTGCCTCTACATAGTGTTTAAACAAGTGGTAGCTGTCATTTTATCCAGTGTGAAAATTATATAATACCAGCGTATTTCAAGAATCTATTTCTCAAAAATGCATATGCTGGAAGTTTTTCCTAAGCATAAGTTAGGTTCATACTCCACGCCAACACTGAAATACTAGACAGGCAGAGGCCAAAGACTAGCTTTTTGTGCAGGTGGTGGGGTTTCCGCGAGGTGAGACATAGAGAAAAATAAGTAGTTTCTCTACATCATGTTCCTTATTTTTTTGACATTGTACTGAAGCTATGACCTTGACCAACTATGACCATCCATTAACCCCTCTTCCTCTCCTGCCACTGAGGTATGCAGATACCCTTAGTATTTGTCTGTTAAGATTTTCCTTCTGTGCTTATTCTTAAATTTTGTTTAGTTTTCTTAAGTCAGATATTTCCAAACATTTTCTGATTCACATCCAGAGAGATGTTTATTATCAGCCTATTCATTCAATATACATTGCTTTCCTGCAAGGAATTTTGTAAAAAGATTTCAGCAAATCAGAGAGAAGTAGGTTATTTTTCATTTCTTTCATCAAATTGCTTGGCATTTCTCATTTCAAGAAAATTGAAACAAATAATTATAAAAAGTAAAAGAAACCTCTTATTCCATCTTCAAATATTATAATAACTCCAATGTCCTTGAAGAGCACTTCTGGCCAGTTGGCTGCCTCCACTTTGTTTTCACTTCAGGAGGATTTAATTGCAAGATTGTTTGCAAAGGTTTAAGAGCAGTGATTTTTCTATTATGGAATATAGGAATAAAGCGAACTGAAAGATACCTAGGACCTCTTTCTTGAAAGTTGTTATTAACTTGACACAGCAGCTTTTTTTAAATCCACTCCTTTCAAACCTCTTTCTTTCCATTTCGCCCCCCATCCTCTTCCACCTAAATTCCACCTTTCTTCCAAACTCCTTTGCTGTCTCTCAGGTCTACCATGCATTCCCACTTCTCCTCTAAGCACTCCCCCAGTTTCCTAGCTCTCCTCTTCATCCACGTGTCCCCAGACTGCATTTTTCTCATGCTGCCACTGTTTTGCCTCCCTATTTAGCAACACTTTGTATAATTTACTATGCCAGCTTGCATTCTCATTAGACAGTTCACTAACTCTATTTTCTAGTGGACTAAACTAATTTGGGGCAATCGGCACTTACAGGTCTCTCATTATCTAGTCGTGATACTAGCATGCATATTAATATGTAATACCAATAAAAAGAAAAAAATATCTGCAAGCATAGGATAGAAATAATTGCCAGTTTTAGAAGGAAAGGGTTAAACTAAAAATGTAAGGTAGGAAACATCCACTGTATTTGGAAAAAGTTTCATATACTGTCTCCCCTTTCCTATGAGCAAAGTCAGAGTGGAATGGAAGAGACTTCAAGCAAGGAACAGCAGCAGCCAGGATCCAGCCTGGCTCAACCTCTTCTGGCAGGGATTTGACAGATCTGCTCTGGATAGGTCTAACTCCCAGTACAGCTTGTATCAGCTAAGCCATTAAAGTAAATATATAAACTACAGGAAAGTATGATGGTGACATATTTTGTTTCTAGCTTGTTAAACCAGTAATTGTTATTGCAAGAAGCTGTCATTCCCACCAGCATTTGCTTCTTGTTGACAATGAAGAAAACTCATTTGTTTTATAGTGTGAAGCTTAATTTACTTCGTGGTTGGTTTCTTTCTTTGCCTGTCAATCCCAGATCTCTGAGAAAGAAATGCAGTCAGTTTTATAGCAAGCAGAATAAGCTGTAACTAAACCACCAGTACAAAAACTATGGCTTCTTACTGATTATGAAGGGGTTTTTTTGAAAGGCACATAGGATCAAAAATACCCTTTTCAATCATATTAGCCAAGACTGCCAGTCATTGACTATACCCAGTCTGGCTAGTGATCTGTGGATATTTACCCTTCAGTTTGTATGGTTTTTAATTAAACTTGACAACTCCAGAAGAAATTAACTCTGTGAAGTTGACTGCCTGCTGGCCTTTAGCCACTTGTGTCTCCAACAGCCAACTGTTCATACAGTAGTCAAGGACATGGCTATAGCCATGTCAGGAGTGTGGGGAAGAGAGAGCTCTACTATTGACTCATAGAAATGCAAAAGAAACCTTTATAGTATAGATGCAATTTAAGTAGGAAAAAAGTCTCGTGGGCATTCAGCTTATTTTATTCAGGAAACATTTTTGATGACGTAAAGAAGGCTTGTGTAAGCTGTGTCATCACTAGGAGGGTTTGGCCATACAACAAACCTTTCCCAGGGTGGTTAATACTTAAAACACATTAGCTTAACATATTCAGGCCAAATGTGTCTATATAGAATGACACCAGAAATGCAATTTCTGAAAGCCAGGGAAAAAATTGGTCTGTTTACAGCCCTGTTTTATTTTGGATCAAAGTGCTTTTTCGAGCTCTCCTGTTCTGAAATAATTCTGAAATAAATTGTATGTAGTGTAGTGCTAACAATAACAAAACCAAACAAACAACAAAAACCCTACAGCATCAGGCTTTTTATCCTGGTTATCAAAATAAACCAAGCACTAGAGAAATGTTTCCTGAACACACAGTTGTACAAAAAGAATTGTACAAAAATCCTTTGAAGGGAACTGTACTGTCCTGTACCAAAGCAAAAGTTCCTCCAGTAGCTGTGAGAAGGCACATACTGCAGCAGGAGGTCATTTCCCAAAAGGGAGCTGCAGAAGAAGGCCTTGTAAACTTAAGTCCATGGTTGGGAAGGGGTTTTATTGAAGCTTGGTTTAAGATTCAGTTGAAGCACCACGTATTGTGCTGAGTTCTGCAGAGATACGTTAAAATGTGGAGTTTTGTTCAGGTGCTCAGTTTGAACAGGCCTTGAACAGACTGGCTAAGCTTTCCTGAATATATTGGCCTATTACTACCAAAGATAAAAATCTAACTAAAMCCAGAGATATACAGAATGTGTAGCTACAACTGAAGACTCTAGCCAGTAGGAGCTGCTGCAGAAGCCACTAAGGGGCCTGATGCACTGGAAAGAGGAGCTACACCAAAGCTCCATCACACAGACGGTATGGGGCCAAGAGAACCAAGTGGTTATTTCTGCCCTGTCCTCCACATTCCCTGCCGTACATGGCAAGAGACCCGTGAAGGTCTGGGCCAGCGAGAATAGCTGCAGCAGTAGCCCAGATGGGGACCTTCAGGCATTCAGACCTTTGAAGCACTGTCTGTCCCATGCTGCCCTTCGTTCTCTTCACTTCAGCTTCCTTCTCTTACTTTCCTCTGACCTGCCCTGTCCTCAGGACTCCCACTGCCCTTCAAATGCCTCTTTCTTTGTGTTACCTTGACACATTCTAAAGGAATCCAATTAGAAGAGCAATGCTGAGATTAATATATCCCTTATTAACACAGTATCATTTATTCCTTTTGTGTTGTTCCTTGCTTTCACGCTTTTTCTGTTGTCTCTGATTGTCCAAAGGCATTCTTGCTTACTTGTCTATTTAGACTGACTCTTTGTGCCAGGAGTCACCTACTACTTGTGTCTGCAGTGGTCAGTGCGAGGAGATCCCCTTTTTTCAAAATCTCTAAGCCCACCCATAATAAACATCATTAATAACAAAAGCATGCCCACATACAGTTAGTGGGATGTTAGTGTCATCTGTTACATCAGCCCACTGGTACAGGCTTTTGTCTCACGTCAGTTTTGGTCTAATGCCTGGCTGTCCTCTCCTAGCTCTCAGGTGCCCGTGCAGTACAGCCACAGTCTGCATCGAGTTCAGTCTGCCAGCACCTTTTGAAATTGTTGCACTCTACATAACACGTATTCTTCCCTCGCCATCATTCAAAGAATATATGACTCCATATAGCTTCTGTTCTGCTCATTGGTATCACATATATTAAAACTCAACTGCCATAGACAAGGATAGAACTGACATATTTTGCCTGTTGGCTTTACTGGCACTGACACTGAAACAGCTCGCTGACTACAACTGCCAACTCTCACTTTAGCAAATAGTAAATATCACACTGGAAATACACATCCTAGTTTTCACCTTAGGTCTAATACATCTAAAACTTGCAAAAATGTGCATAGAAACTACAAGCATTTAAACCTGCAGAGTTCTCTGAGTGTATGCTGACCTTTAGATACTAAATGAACAGTGTCTGGATTTTGGCAATCAGCAGCTTGTAAGGGAACAGAAAGCAAGCCACTTGTCATGAATAATCCCATCTTCCTTTTTTTTAATTTTGTTGTGCCTCAAACTTTAAGAATCTAATGGAAAGATAATGGCATTTTGTGGTTAACTACTAGTTTTAAGTAATTAACTTCTTTATTAGTGGCCATAGCTAGTTGAATTCAGTAAAAACGAATACTGTAAACCTACTTACATGTAGAGTTTGATCTCTGTGCCGCTGTGACAGAGTGACGCTTAAATTACTCATATTTGAACCCAAAAGATCCCACAGTGCATTTTAGAAGCCTGCCAATCACTGCACAGGAGTATCTATTGATATACCAAACAACTGTGGTTGCAAATAGAACAGCTAAAATTTAAGCATATAGAATGTAGCAATCTTGTCTAAATAAGATAAATAATGTAACTTGGATGTTGGCCAGGACACCCCCTTCCTCTCCCTCCCCCATCTCCAAAAATAAGAAGCTCTTTAGCGACCACCAGAAATCAAGAACTTTGGTTTTGCATTTCCCCCCCCAGGCTACACTTCTTGTTGGTTCAAAGTACAGTTAAGCGTTCAAGAGGCAAAGTACRCAGTTTGAGGTTCACTTTAAATATTTCATACTGCTAAGAAGGTTGGGAAATATTGACAAGAGATCTAAGAAAGAGGCAAACTTTACTTTTAAGTTTACTTCTTTAAAAAGGCAGTCAAAATTTGGCGTTGTGTCTTGAATTATTTGTGCTTTCCAATATCTTGCAGTCTTCCTTCGCTATCACAAATCTCCATTCTAGGAAGGAAAAATCCACCCTTTTAAAGAAATAGTTTCCTAGAAGGTTACATACTCACCACATCCATGATCTGCATGAGGCTGAGAGTGAAATAGACAGTGAGCGGCTGGGAATCATTTGCAACCGGTCGCTCCAGAGGGTTGTAATTTTTCAGCAGCTCCTTGTAAAGCTTCCTTTGGAACTCTCCTTGCAAGGACTCTTCAGGCACAGGAACAAATAGATAAATAATTAGGATTCTACATCAGAAAGTAAAGCTAGGACATATGCTCTTTTCCTGCTATTATGTATCTATTATTTTACCTGCTGCATTCCCAGAAAAATGCCCCTGTAATTCATATAGTTCATTAGCTACTACAACAAAATCTTATCACAAATGTATCACTCTCTCTTTTCATCCCAGCCTGTAAGGGGGATTCCCTCTTTGATCATTTCTTGGCTGGCCAGGAGTGATAAATTCTAAATGCTAATGATGCTTTGTCAACATATGCACCCTTTGGTCCAGCAGCAAGAAGTGATGAAGAGGAAATACGCTATACCTGTATTTTGACACCTGTCCTGGCGTAGCTATAACGAGAAAAGCAGAACACAGATACGGGAGAGGGCATCAGCAAGACAATGGCAGAAAAATGGCCACAGGTTAGACTGAATCCTGCTCTCAGACTGCTTCAGATTGAGAACTCTTTGGGGCAAGTACTCTCTGCTTTGTTCTCTGTTCATGCAGCTATGAATAAAGTGGGGGTACAGGGTTCCTGGCAGAGATGATAGGCACTACATTAATCTACATGATAATATTCAGGGATTTCTGTCCTTTTTACACCTCGAATCCAGGGAGGGTCTTTATTCTGCCATTTTTCTATGGAGGGAGAGGGAGCAGGTCCCGATGGATGGCACAGAGTAGACCAGGGACAGAGGCAGTTTCAGAATGAAAGGAAATCTGGGTCAGGGTAGGAACAGGTCCTCTGGATGTAAGCCCTCCCTGTCCCCACTCCAGACGGACTTTCCYCTTCCCTATTTTCTAGTCCTGAACTCCCCCCACAAAAAGCCACAGTCTCTGCCCTGAAGCAGCTACCATTTAAGTGCCTTGACGGAGTTTGCTCTCCCATCCCCATTGCTCTGTCCATCTCCCATGTCCCTTCCCAGCAGCTCCCAGCGCTGGCAAGCCCACAGAGCGGCCCGGGACAGAGGACAGCCCCCAGCCGCAGCGGCAAGACGTGGGGAGAGGGCTGACGGCGAGGGGCCGGGGACCCGCCGTGCCGTGGAGGATCCAGGGCAGCTGTCCCTGCCCCCCCCCCCCCCCCGCCTCATCCCGCCCTGGCTCCCGGCGGCTGCCCGCGGAGCTCGCGCCGCCCGGAGCTGGCAGCGCGCGGGAGCACAGCGTTCACTCACCGCGCACAAGCCCCGCCGCCGCGAGCAGCCACACCGCCAGCTCCTGGAGGCCCATTCCGGGAGACCCAGCGCGGCGAGGGAGGGTGACAGCAGCACCGGCTTCTCCCGCCGCCAAGCCCCGCCAGCCCGGAGCGGCGCGGGCAGGCGCCGAGCAGGGCTGCGGCGCGGGCCGAGCCGCGGATCTGGGCCGCTGGGAGCCGCCGGCGCCCCGGGGACCTCCGGCAGCTCGGCCCCTTCCTGCGCCCGCACCGGAGCTCGCCCTACGGCGCTGCCGGCTCAGGCGGAGCGGAGAAATGCTGACGGCCCGCCTCTACGTCCTGCCTCTCCGCCTGACGGATTTCCCTCCCTTCCCTAATCCTTGAGCGTCCCCGGGCCGGAGGGGAGGGAGTGGAGCCGCTCGCAGGCTGTTACCGCAGCCGGAGCGATGCGGTGCGCTGGGCAAAGCGGCCCCGGCATTATAGAGACGAGCGCGGGGGCAGCCCCCTCCCCTGCTGTGCAGCCGCACCCCGCCCGCACCCCGCAGCCCTCCCCGCTCCCGCGGGGCCCGTCCCCGAGCCCTGCCAGCTGACGCCCTCCCCCAGCGGCCCGGGCTGCGGCGGGGCGCCGGCCCTCCCCGCCCGCGGGACGGAGTCACGAAGAGGGAAGGCTGCTCCGGGCGGGGCGGGGAGCCAGCCCTGCCCGCCCGCCCAGCTCCCGGCAGGGCAGCCTGCGTGCCCAGCTGCCGCGGGAAGGACACCCTGCCCGCGCTAGCCGAAAAGCCAAAGGGCATCAGGTCCCTGAGGGCCACGGAGCTGCCGTCCCAGCTCCCCTCCCCTCCTCAGCCCAAGTGCTCGGTCATTCTCCTTTGCCATCAGCAGCGGCTGCTGCTGTGAAAGGCATGAATTAGCCCAAAGGGCAGCAGAGCGCCCCGGGCAGGGTAGCCGCCGCCTGGGGCGAGCCGCGCAGCGGGAGGGGAAGGCAACCAGGGCGGGGATCCAGGGCAGGGCCAGTCCCTGCTGGCCTTAGCCAGGAATTTGGCTTCAGTCACATTTTGGGGAGGAGAGAGATGGGCAAAATGATGTTGCACACATGGCTGGTAAATCCCCAGCAGAGATGCAGGGCTGGGGACTCAGGTGCTAGATGTTTCGTCTAGATATGGGAAAAACAACCATGGCTGAGGGGCATTGTGTTTAGTGCTTGACAAACATGACTGAGTAGAATGACGCCTGAGCTCCTGCCTGGTGTAGGTATAAGCCACCACAGCTGGAAAGCAGGCCTAGAAAATTCAATGCATTTTGTTGATTGTCTGGTTCCCATTTGCAACTTTAAGCACATTTTTGGGACCATGCATGGGTTATTTCTTTCAGTGCAAATCCCTGCCCTTCAAATCTGCTTGCTGCATTAAATGAATGTCCTAGGCAGCTGCATTTAAGGGAGAATGGTATTGAAGAGTGTCCTCATTTGCAAGGGGTAATTAAATGCTTGTTTTTCAAATAACCCAGCAAACAGCAGTTTATTAGTCCATGTTAATTCTCAGCTTTAAAAATCCAGGTAGCCTGTTTTGGCTGAAGCACTGACCTAATTTATGTAGCCACTGTTTAAATATTTTTAAACATTGAGCACAGGACCAGACGAAACTGGGGGCAACCCGAGTAGCCCAGCACATTGGTGCATCATGTGTTCCAGCTGTAACATACAGGAGGACCGAAACATTTCCCTTTTCAAATGAGCCAACATGCCAAACAACTTTACCAAGGGGTAGTGGAAACCAGCAAGTGGCAATGGTAACTCTCCAAAAGCCAAGCCATAGCTGATGTAGGGGCATACACTGTCAAAGTTCTCAGGTATTTTTTTTAACAGTCCATCTAGGTTGAGTTTATTATTTCTCTTTTTTGTTTCGTGGTGGGTTTTTTTTCCTGTGAGATCTTGAACTTTTTGGACCAGCTAGAAGACAGGAGCGAGTTGCTAGGGGAGCTCTGTGTTATTTGCAGAGAAACCAAGTGTTACTATCCATTTGTACTTCAACCCTTCCATGGCAGTGCTCTTAGTACTTTGGATTTTTGCCTTGTCTCATTTTGGGAAGAAAACTCATTTTCTTTCCTCCTGCTCCTGTTATCCACTGCTGTTTTGGCACAGGTGCCCCAGGTCTTTCTGGGTGTACAGAAAACAGCATAAATTGTTCAGGCAAGAAATCTGGAGAGGAAATCTACAGTTCATGGCTGACCTCTACTGTTGGCTCATTTTTTTGCTCTGCACATTGCTTTGTTGACAACTGCCTCACCCCGGGTGGTGAAGGCAGGGTCAGCAGTGAAAGCACTGTAGAAGCATGCACAGCCCAAGGTCCTCAGGGCTCTGTTACGGGACTCAAAAGGTAAACCCTTCAGGGGATGGTGCTGAAACCCCAAATCCTAGTCGTATAAGCACTGAAAGAATAATTTGTAACTATTTCTTTGATAAATTTTGACTTTTTGTTTGTGGCGGTCTCTTGTTTTTGATGTTAGCAAATTAAATTTTATAGGCACTTCAGAAATTCTCCTCTTTAAATATTCTTTAATAGCAATCAGCGGCCCAACTCCTTGATTAAACTGTGTTCAATCAGGTGCATTCCTTCTAAGGGGTTTACCTTTCTAGTCAGAGATTCTGGTGTGAATACACACAAACGGCAGGAAGGGGTTACCTTTGCTTTCTGTAGACATCCTGGCTAATAAAAGTTAATTTCACAAATATTTATGTGGGCTGATTGTCTAGATACTAGCAAAGAAAGATTAACAAACACTATACTGAAGTCCTCTAAAAGCCTTCATTTATGGCACAAGTTATCTTTGTAAAAGTCTATTATTTACAACTTAAAAGCAAGCTGTACAGTCTGTGGCCAGCAGAGGCTCTTTTCTTTGCCTCCAATGTCCACCAGAGATAACACCCACTCTTCTCTGAGCTTTAATTCTTCTTTCTGTTGTATGCTATCCAGCCAGGTGATTTGGAGGGAGCTGTTTTCCCTCCCCAGATAATAACTTTTTAGACACAAAGATGAATGCAAGTTCATTTTACAATGACAGGCTATTTACAAAGACCAACTATTGTGGGTCTCCCAGCCCCCTCCCACAGTTGGGTGTTTGCCAGAATATAAACAAGCCCTTAATATCACTTTGTTTCTCATATACATTGGACATAATTAGATACGGCCAATTGTGTGTCTATTTGTGAATACCCAATATATTCACGGAGATAACAGTATGCACAGATCATGTATCTTCACATGAAGGTCAGGCATAAGAAAATGTTTGTGGTAATAGTATGTATCTAATGCCAGCATGCTATCTATTGTTCCTTTATCTGGTAAGCAAAGAAGTAAATATAACCTTGTACAAAAGGTAAAAGTCCTCACTCAAGTACTATTTCAGATCTATTTCGAGAGTCTGAGTGAGGCACAGAGTTATTAGCTACAGGATTCTGAATTAATGTGTCTATAGAAAAGACCCTCATCATAATTGTAAGATGCTTGTTTATACCCAAAGAGTATCTTCCTAGTTTCATTTATAAGGCTAATCTCATGCATTGGTCAGTTAAAAGAACCAAGGACTGAAGAACATTCAGAATGACTCGTGCAGTCATTACAAGATGTTGCAGTTGTCCAGGGGTTATAATATCCCAGAGCGTGAGGAATATCCTCTTTTTCTCTTTGCACAGATTTACAGATGAGCAAAAGCGTGCACCTTCCTAATGTGACAGAAGATGATAAAATAGCCCTGAGATTAGGCTGACAGTGAAGAAGTGACCATCTTATACTATATGCAACTAAAGTGACTGCAGCGCTTTCTGACTTTGATCGAATTATTGTGCAACTGCAATGACCCAGGACTTCCGTATCAGAAGAAAAATCTGCTTTTCCTTCTTTTTAGAGAAGAAGGTAGAATAGGCTAGAATTTTAAACGGTAACTTACAGCATATGTTAGATGAGACATGCCCACATTTATTTGAATGTTATTTGAATTAAATTACCTCTTTAATTGTTACCTATTTTTTTTTTTTTTTAGGTAGCCTTTGTAATTGCATCTCATGTTATTGTTATTCTCTGTTGTTTATTTTGCACAACTAGTAGTCTCAGTGATGGAGAATGTATATGTGATGACTTTGATTTTTTTCTGTAAAATGTCCTGAAACAATATATTGCTTCTTCCTTGCCAAGAGGTAGCAGGTAGTTTTGATGTTGAGTTTTCTATTGAAGGACAAACTAGTGATCTGAAATCTGGTTAATTTTGTAATTAAACTTCATATTCTATACATGCAATCTTGAACAGAGGTTCACAAAGATAATCTCTTCCTAAATTCTTATCTCCTACACCAGTATGTGATTTCCAGAAAATGATCCATTCCCCAAATGGTCTTTTGTTGGGAAGGATAAAGAAGAGCACAAACCATTCTGTTGTTTAAAAATAACAAAGTTGTTGCTCTTTGTAAAAAGTAACTACAGAGAGAGCATTTCGGAACAGTGCTCAGATGTGAAGAATAAGGATTTGTAAAATTTGCCTAATGAATTTGCGTAACTAACTAATAGGGCCCATGGTCATTTCTATAATGTCAACATCTTTCAAAATTTATTCTTGTCTYTTATTATTGTTAGCATACACTCCCATTAAAGTGTGAGCATAGTTATTAAACAACTGTGGCAACACCACTGTGGTACTGTGAATGAAAAACCCCAAATGAAATAACTGCAGAGATTTCTCAGCATATCTACCCTACAGGTGCTTTTCTCTGTCAAAAWATATCACAGGTTTTCACTGATGTCATGCTTAGCACATTTCCACTTTGATTTCTGTATAAGGAATTACTTGTTCCTCTCATCTCCGCCTCTGTCAGGTCCTTCTGAGTCATTTTGTAATTCCAGGGCTTGGCATTCGTTTCTCACTGACACAGAATTCACAGCGTTACAGAGTCACTTTGCCATCTTTTTGCATGAGTGTGAACAACAGAAAGTTGGCAAAACTGCTTTTCTTCACCCTGGTTCATTTTAAATAACAACATAATTTAGGGTTCAGAGAAGCTAATTAAAGTTGACAAGAAATCTGCAGTTTAGGCCTGCAGCTTTAACAGATCCTCATCTATAAGCATCTGAAGATCAACCTTATTTATCTTGTCCTAAAGCAACACACTAGAAATTTTTCTTTGCTGAAAAAATTACCATCTGCTACAATTTAAATAACTAACATGAATTCCACAAAAATGGTCATTTGATCTGTAAAGACCGTGCTAATAAGGCCTTTGACCATAAAGCTAAGCTCCAATCCTTTCAAAGACAGAAATGTTTGAAACCTGACTTTTTTTCCTGGCAATGCTAAATAACGTTGTATCAAAACTGAGAGCGAATTCATTTAAACTTTGGAGTTATAGTTGAGGCAGGGGATATGAAACAGGGCAGTCTTACAAAGCCAAATTTCTACAGATAAGATTTCTAAAAAGAAAAGTAGTCAAGGTGCACTCTTCTGCTAGAGAATACTGAATTTTGTCCTTTAGAATTAGGTTAAGTTTCGGTTTATCAAATACATACATTTTTAATATGGCTAAGGGGAGAAAGAATTCTTTATTTTTTCAGGTCTCTGCATTTTGTCTCAGAATGTATGGATTGCAAATTTACAACTGTATTCTTTACATTGCATAAAACCAGCATTCCCTAATATTCCCTCCCAGCTTCTCCTGCAAAGTCTCAGTATCACTCCTAAAGTAAATCAGTCCAGTCCACTTATGATTTATTTTAACGAATCACTGGTGAAGGTGAAGTTGATGTTTTTCAAGCATGTGGAAAAACAAACATCATGTATCATCTTCTATTTCAAATGAGATCTTGTCCTTTCTCTATAATTGCAGCTTTATACTAGCACAGCGCACTGATATCAACAACAGGCTACAAAGGGGCAAATGCCATGGTGAGTCGCTAGAGACAGGAGAGGAATTCACCGCTCTCRGCTCTGTAGAATGGCAGCCAGTCATGGCTCAGTGAAAAATGCTGTTTGTCTCCAAACGGCTGGTGACAGCTCCTTCAAGGAAAGTGTCGCAAATGGTAGCATTCAGAGAATGGAAACAAAAATGAAGAATTTTTGTTGTCAGAATACAGCATATTTGGAGGCCACAGATCCTTCAGAGACAAGGAGATTTTAAAAATGAGATTCCTCACTGGACTCAAAGGAACTCTCAAAGCAGCTACCAGATTGTTTCACCGATGAAGAGCTGTGGACCTCCTGAGGGCGGAGCTGAAATGACTTTCAATACATGTTTTTGTGGAAAATTCACTACAAGTAATTCAAACCACTAGATGTGATCTATTTTATCTGGATCCCTTAGATAGAGAAATACAGACTTAGGTACTGCGTGTCCAAAGGGCTGAAGAAGACCGGTTGTGGTTTTGCCATATTCAGGAACGCAGGCCAGGTTTTTCCGCATGGGCAGCACAGCACAGAGCAGTCTGTGCTCTGACTTCCCAAACATGGCAAATGCAAGCAGCAGAGAGCGCCTGCTGGCTCCTAGGCTTGCTGAAACGGCCAAGCGTGTGGGAGTAGTGCGTCCCTCTTGCAGCTGGACTTCTGACGTTATTGTTTGTGACAAAGTGAGTGGGACTTTTCCCTACTCATTCCTGGTTTAAAAGAAGACCAGCCAGTCTGCTCATTACATCCACTGCAAAGCCAGTGACTGTAAGTGGGTGTACTAAGTGTCAGTAGCATCAGTCATGAAGCAGAGGAGTTTACTCTGGCTGTTGTAAATGAAAGTGAAAAAGCAAGTCCAAAGCCCTGTGTATCAGCCCCCAGTACCCAGCATTTGACTAAAATGAGGCCCTGCTGAACAGCTAGTGCCAGAGAGCTGGGTTGATCACCAGAGTAGGGATGGCGTATTCGTATGAATGGATGTCTTATAATCAGATATTTAAGTAATACATAGAAAATATAGCCCTCAGTCATATGTGATTCATCTCCTCAGCACTGAAGAACCTGACAGAATAAATGACTGACTAATGGTCCCAGCACAGATATCTGAAGTAACCATTTTATGAGCAAGCTGTGTGGTAGCAATGAAAATAGACACATGCACCGAGGAAGGACTTTTCCAGTAATAAACCTGCCTTTGATTTTAGTGATAGTTCTCAAAATAAAACTTCCCTGTTTTCCAGTAACATCAAAAGGGTTTTGTTAGTCATGAGTGAATGCAAATTGCTTTCAGTGTGTTTTTCTTGAACTAGATTTAAAAGACCACAGTTAGTTCATACAGTTATTATGGACAATTTTTTCTAAAACTTCCTTTTAATATGACAGAGAGGATGAAAATAAGGAGAAGTAGAGAGAGGAAGGAACTGCCTGTTTTTTTCAGTGATTTTAATTAGGTTGGAGGATTTTTCAAGCTTGGATAAGCTTTCAGGTATTTCCTTTAGCATTAGTTTTGCAGGAGGAATTTTAGACCACTGGTTGTTTTAATGACTAATTACAAGATAAAAGATATGATAAAAATAAAGTAAAAACCTGACCTAAAATTTGTCTACCAGTTAGACCAACATACTTGGAATGTCTTCTTACATTCAGACATAAACTTGCTTCACACAGCTCCAGGACTTTCTTCTTCTGCATGTCTTGCTAGCGCAGATACAAGAAGCCAAATCCCTCATTTTGTAACTCTATTGGTATTGAATTTGATCCATTTGGTGTGTTATTAGAGCATGAGAAAAATTATCACAGTTACCTGAGCCAGGCAAATAAAGCAAGAAATTTACAGGAGCTTATTGAAAGCTTTCTATTTTCATATTTCAAGTTGATTTTTCAACCAGAGATGTTTGGATACCCAGACTTCTTTTAATGAAACTAAACTTTCAGAGATTTGTCTGGTTTTGCTCTACCTAACTAGAACAGTGTTCCTGCTTTTGCTAATTTACATAAGTGAATCCTAATTTTTAATTGAAGCTATTGCTCCTAGTAAATCCTCTGGGATGCCTAAATAAAAATGCCGTGGGTCTCTTTAACGGCTGTAATTCAAGGCTATCTGTTTATCACAGTCAAAATTGTTATTCTGGATTCCAACTTAATTATGAAGATAATGCAATGTGGCAGGTCAGAGGCAACAATGACATTGCTAATGCCAGGCTGCAAGAATAGCTTGTAAGTAGCTGAGATGGCTTGAATATTTTAAGTAATGATTTAATTTATCAGTTTGCTGATGCATTGTCTGTGGTACTGATATTTATAACCCAAACATTTCAATGTTTTCACATGATGATGATCAGAAGATAGAATATGTTAATAATAGCACAATTTTCAAAAGCACTGCAGTGATTTAGAGCCTATGTCATACTTAAAGAGATTCTGATCACCTGGGAGCTTATGGAAACCTGATGAGTTTATATGCCTAAGAGCGGGTTTTCTAAGCAGGCAGCTGCATTTTATTCTTAGGACTAAAATAAATAATAAATCACCAGAATGTTTTTGAAAATTTTACCCTATCATTTGTTTTAATTTTAATATATAAAGTTTAAATAGTGTGTAA
Source organism: Phoebastria nigripes (assembly GCA_035582835.1). NCBI lineage: Eukaryota > Metazoa > Chordata > Aves > Procellariiformes > Diomedeidae > Phoebastria > Phoebastria nigripes. The sequence goes on from JAYKAV010002770.1 coordinate 226,086, forward strand.
CAAACTCATTTAAACTGTTGATTTTGAAAGTTGTGAATGTCAAACCCCAGAAATCCCCAATTAAATGTGTTGCAAGAACACAATTTCCCCAAATTTCTCTTGCATAAGAGAGATCAGCTGAACGTGTCTTATGTAAGCCAAGCACAGGTACTAACTTCCTGCTGTTCGCTTTAGGGTATTTTGTGACAGAGGACTGGTGACTAACTTGTCAGCGTGACCCTGATAGTTCACTGAACAGCATTTTGGCAGTCACACGTTTTTCCTCACTGTTGACCTGGTTTGAAGTTGAGTCACTCCAGTAAATCATTCTGGTTCTCTAATGGGTTCTGAGCTGCTCTAGGTTTTCTGCTGCTTTTTTATTCCCGTGTAGCAGTTGGCTTGATTCATGCATTACGTTGCCAGATTCAGCCCCAAATTCCAGTTTCATTGTATCATTTTTCTAGTTTTTAGGAGGAAGTGGCAGGATTCCTTTGAGGAGGAGGAGACAGAATTGTTCTGTGAATGTGGAAGTGCCCAGGTGATAAAGAGCAGGATGCTGATAGGGTTCCCACCTGAGGAAGACTGACTGGGTTTTAGGATTAAGGACAGGAACAGGAGACAGAGGTGCTCACTTGAGAGCATTGGCTTTATTAGAGTGGTAGTTCCCTCTCTCTCTCCCCTTTTTGAATTGAACTGGTATCTGCTTAGCCAATATAGCTTACCTTTAGTGGAAGGATTAACTGAATTTTGGATGAAATTTTAATATGATATTTGTTTTGTTAAGAAAGTGAGTAATTGTAGAACTGCTGGTTTTTGGGGGGGTTCTCTTTTCTTTTTAATGAAGTCTGGGGATTCGTAGAGCCTCTTATTCTTGGTGCTAGCACACATTCAGGTTAATTATTTAAGAAATGTACTTCTGTAATTCATAATCCACTGAGGATTATTGAGATATTTTCAATGTATCCAACTTCTTCAACAGGGACTGCATAGACCATTAAGAAAACAAGAATATCATTGTCTAACTGATGAGGCTGAGACACAAAGCAAGTTGGAAGAAGATGACAGCCAGGTAAGTTTTGATTTTTTCTCTTTGAACATCTTGCTAGAGCCACATGATTCTAGAGTGTCTTCCTTTAGGAAAATTCCATTAAATTCAAACAAAATAGTATTAAAATGAAGTACAGTGAAATATTCAGCAGAGAGCTGCTTCTGAATTTCCACTTCCTTAGGCCTGCAAGGCTTAACTGTGTCTTTCCAGTGTTACCTTGAGCTATGTAATTTAACTGAAAGTCCATTGCTTTAATGACCAGGAGCTAATGAAAGGAACCCAGGTTCATACAAAGCTGCRGTACTAACCTGCAAGGTCCCCAGTTTCATTCAGGTGCCTAGTCGGTACGTGTGGAAAACTTGAGGTGGGCTMTGTGAAGAGCAGTATGTGGGTAGAGAGCGACCCAAGGCAAAGCAGTGAAGAAATACTGGGAATACATGCAGGACTTAAATGTGTTTCGCTCTTTCCACGTGTGCTGAAGGCATCCATGTCCTATCTGTCTGGAGTACCTTATAGAAAAGAATTCAAAATTCATTAGGGAAAAATGAGTATGATCATTTAAACTGATGCTTGTATTACTGGTGGAATTGAGTCTTAATTACAAGGCATGTTTATGTGTAAGACAAACCATCGCTAGTTAAATGATGCCATTGCTAAGGCAGTATATTTCAAACTGCAGATTATCCTATGTAGAATCATTTTCCTGACATTTCTGAGGGACTTCTGTAAGGTTTAGGCATCCAGGACAGAAGCATTTCCCTTCCTGAATACTTTTTTGTAAGACAGACCAAAGAACCTGTTCTTTTGATAGGTTAAAAAAAACAATTACTGTCTTTAAAAACAATTATTTCCCCTGGAGCCAGAAGATTTCCTTGTCATAAGGGTTTGTTTGCTTGTTTTTTAACATAGTACTATTTATAAAAAGTCTTGAAGTGAATCACTGAATTCTGAGCTTTGAAATTCTTTGCAAATAGCAGCAATGAAACTTGCATAAAGTGTAAACGAGCAGCAATTTAAATATTAACTATCAGTTGATATTTCACAATGCTTCCCACATACTCATTTATAAAACACTCAAGCTGCAAGCTTTGTATAAATAGCATTTATTTACTGCCATGGTATAATTGAAAGTTTGATGTGTGAGGAAGGTTAACACTGGTAAGCGGGAACTGGTAATGACTGTTACCTACTTGCTGTGTCATAGCTTTGCTGTGTAATCTTGAGAGATCTTAAATTAACGGTGTGCCTTTTCCTCTAACTTGAATTGTTGTAATCCCTATCTAACAAGGATATTGTAAAACTGATAATTATTTTATTATACAACAAAATGGTATTGGTGTGCTTAGACATAACTAATGTGCAGCAAGAACATCTGTTTACAAAGAGTCCTTCAGCTTCTGGGAGTTTGAAACCATCAGGTTCAGTAGTGGGTGAATTAAAGATGATGGATAACCAGACTCCATTAATATATTAATTTAATTGCCTTGAGTGAAGGAAAAAAGTCAGCACAGAAAGAAAGGCCATTACTTGTCTGGAACACTATCTTGCAATGGTTTTGTTTTCTATCGGTACCAAGCTAGGAGCTCAAAGTGGTCACAGTTTGCAAGAACTAGACCGTTGCATTACTTGTGGTTGTTTAGACTTTCTCTTTTTCTCTCTTGCACTAACTCCATTAATGCCTCTTTAGATACTTTTTTTTTTTTTTTTTTTAAATGTACTGCGCACAAAGATTTGCATGATTTGGCTGATAGTAGATTATCACAAGAAGCCTTAGCGTGAGTACAAACTGTTCTGGGACTATGGGGTGTTGGCTAATAGTATAATTGAAACTACAGTCACAGAAAGCCACAGAAAGGTGGCTGACGCATCCCATGTGAGTCAAGCATTTAAAATATGTCTTATACTCATGTGAAAACCAGGTTCATCATGCATGAAGTTGCAAATTTGTTTAGATGCAAAATATAAGATGTATTTTAGACGCCACATATAAATATGTGTAGACATTTCAGTATTAACCACTACATGTTTCTGTGAGCAAGAGTATAAATAATGATTGAGCTGCTTAATTGATATGTTTATCATTTGCAATTAATCATGCCGCATGGCCTTGGGCTGAGAAGACCCTGAGAGTCAGACCCCCTGCTGCTGTTCCAACAGGCCTTTCCTTGTTTCTCTAACTGCTCATGAAGTGAAAGGCTCTCAAATGAGCATAGGTGTGCATTTATTTATTTCTCCTTCTTAAACTTCTGAATGATGATTAAAATATCTTCTTAGTGAAAATCTTGCTGCTCTGTTTTTAATACCATAATATTCCATTGCCCTTGCCAGATGTGAATACAGATGATTACCTTGCTGTAGGATAGATGACTCCATTCCTGTCCCCGTTGTTTAAATCTTGCCTTGAATCCTCAGTTGTTCTCCTATTAGCTTGACGAGGACTCTTTTCAGGGCCAATGACAAGCAGGAAGAGCTTCACAGTCATCATGAAATGTGTGAGGTTCTTCGGTCTCTGCTTGGGCTTAGATCTTGTGTGTAGACAACTATCTTCTTATTTATGGAGTTTCTCCTACTTTATTATGCTTTATTGGGAACCAAGCTGTAGTAGTGCAGGTGGAGGAGGGCTTTTTTCCGTGATGCGGTGTTTGCCACGTGGAGTTCCTGCACAGGGGTCAGGAAGTCCTAGCCTATCCCCAGCAGACCACAAGGAGACTGACACTTAACTGAATCTGGTTTTGCCTTGGTTAATGGATTTGTCTTAACAACTGCCGTCCATAAGGCATGATCTTTTGACTTATTGAAATAATTTGTATGGCTTCCCTAAGTGCTTCCTACCTGCTGAAATCCTTTCTGGAGCTGTCAGTTCTTGCAGACATGCAGCCTGACTTGCCTGCCTTTACCTGACAAGAATAGTGGCATCAGGTGGCAGTAGGGCCTCAGGGACAGAATAATACTCAATTCCTTCCTCGCTTTTTCCTCGTTATTTCTTGAATTTAACATGGTGTGGAAATTACTACAGCCAGGGCAACCTAATGAATGTAAATAATCAATTTACCACTAGGTAGTTTACTGAAATAAAGGGCACAAAGTTATAGATAATCGGCCTAAACTAGCCCAAAGTCAATCGGGAGATCCATTATCCCACCACTGTCCTCTGTCTCATGGTGTCACTACTCATTTTTTGTCTCATTAGTCCATGATAACTGGAAACCCAAAATGTTAAGTAATGGTTGAGATTTTGCTATTAATGTGGCAAGATACTAGGAGACCATAGCAGAGACCGGCAATCCCTTTTGTTTTGCAACAAAAAACATTATACATGCAAAGAAGTAAGCGAGCAGTTCACTATACGCTGTGAGCTGCCACATTCATTTTAGGGAGATTAATTTCACAAAGGAAAGCATATGTGGAATTGGGTCACAGCGCTTCACGTATTCAAACTTGTGTAAGATACAAAGTGATCAATCCCCGTAAGATCTTTGTAAAGTAAATAAGGTTTATTGTGTATAGTAGTAAACAGGTTAGCATTTACCCTTTCAAAGCAGTAGCATAAAATATGTTTTAACTTCTGTTTTCAGTTATTTGCATTTTAAAAGCTCTACTTTGAGTTGTTATACCTTCCTAGAATTTCATGGTTTATATAATATAAGATAACTTGCAAAGTACTGAAATTACAATTCTCAAAGCTAGCGAAGAAGAAAAGAGCATGGCACAACGTGGAAATTCAGTGTTATATATGCAGACGTATATAGATTGTAATATGCAATTATTGAACTCTTTAAGTTAATCTTAATGGAGATAGCAAGATCACAAAGGCCACCTAGCAAAGTGGATGCCTACCTCGCAGTCCTGATACCATCAGGAAATGGTAGCACAAGAATGAGACAGCAAAGGCAGTAAAATCTGTCTTCACTTATAGTCTGCTTCAACTTCAGTTGCAGAAGCCTGTTTACTGCAATGGCATTTGAAAATGACCCTTAGCAGAAACTGAAGTCAGCTTTAATGAGAGTAACTGTTTGGAGTATGTGCAGCAGTGCATGATGTGTGTTACTTTCATTCCTGTCACTCTACAAGAAGCAAATCTCCTTTCTCCTCTCTCGCCAGCAATTCCTACTCATCCTCTCATGCAGTTCAGGCTTTTTGTATTATGACAATTACTACTTCAGTTTTCTTCTTAAACTAGATCCTGATTTGGTATACATCACTGATGCTCTGCTGAGCTCAAAACATTTTTTCACTGATCTATGCCAGCAAAAGTTATGGCTCTCCCACATATTTTGCAATGTTTGAGGCTATTTCACTGTATTATTTATTGAGATAATCCTTGCATGGATTGAGAGCAGCTTTTTGTGCTAGGCCCAGAGCTTCATCTGGTAGTAACCGTTCAGATTATCCTGTGGTCTTTCAGCCAAAGTCCGTCTTGGAGGGGGAGGCAGTGCTGGGAGAGGAACCTCTTCTGCATGTCTGCCGCAGCTCCTGGGACGATCAATGTGAAATGCATGTTGCTCTTTGAGCTTTGCTTGATTTAAGATCTTATGCTTTAGAAGAACTGCCCCTGAATTTTTTCTGGGCTTGGGAGTTTGGTTTTTTTATGCTTTGTGTTGACCAACGTTCTGCTGACAGAAAAGGTAGCAGAGAGCTTTGGTCCCCTCTCAGCATTCCTTGCACATCGTCTAAAGGACCATCACAATCACCCTCAGAGAATTTTGCTTAACTAAACATCTGCCTTTATTGAGATTTTAGAGTGATGTCTTTAGAATGTTCTCTTTTTTTTTTTTTCTTTTGTCAAAATGCATAATATTGTTAAATACTTCCAGACCCATCTCAGTGGTATTGCAGCATTTATGGATCACACAGATATATTGAGCATCTTCCTTTACTTGCCAAAAGTAACAGTGACACCCTGTGGCCAATTCAATAGAGGACTTGCACCGAATTTCCATTATTGTTTTCTTTCAAATTCGCCTCTGAATTTCTTACACCACGGGGAGTATCACAGGAGGAATCCCTCCTCTACACATAGGAGGGCTTCATCGATTTGTCATGTGTCCCTCATTAGACGTTTCCATTATTTGAATACATGTCTAATGAGCACTTTAATTCTAAGATACAGAGAACACTTTCTGACCCTGATGGCTAAATACTTGAGAAGGTAGAGCAGGAAACATAGAAATTGAGAAAAGAAGAAAAGATTACATTTCAGTTTAAGTTGATGTTACAGGAGTATACTGCTATTCATTATCTTTCATAGCGTTTTTCTGTAACGTGGAAACTGCCCACTGAACTATATCGGTATGTAATCACAAAATATCCACAATATAAAACTGTACTACATAAACAACTGGATGTTGAAGTTAGGATCATCCTTTTAGCTTCTTACTTGCATCATTACTTTGGTTTGCTTAATGAGTCTAAATAACACAATTGCTCTGTAACTACTGACATAATTCTGTTTCCAGTTAAGTCTTTCACTGCACAGTACTATAGTTCTACTGTGTTATCACATGCTAATGTAAAAGGCATGTACCCCAGTTAAAAAAATTTTTAATGAGTTTATCCTTTGAGACTTACTATGTCATTCAGGCAACATAGCTGACTGAATACTATGATCTGCACACTGCAAGTGGTTTAAGCCTCATGCATGCTAAATAGCTGACAAAAGAAAGATTTTTAAAACTTCATGAGAGGAAGTGGTCTGCTTTTGGCCGTTTTGGGGTTTTGGGGTTTTTGGTTTGTTTTTTGTTAGGGAGGTAGGAAGGAGAAAAAAGTTTAAGAAATACTGGGCAAAGATCCCTGTGAAACTTTATCTAAATCTTCTGTAAAACACAGATTGCTTTAAAAAATTAATGGACATGCAGGGAAGAATGTAATAAATTAGGKTTTGTGTCCTCTGTGCTTGAAATTTAAGCCCATTATATCTTGCCTTATCAAGAGTCCATTTAGGTTAGGTGTTTGGRTGGCAGGGCAGTGTTCTTTAAGCATTGGAATAGACTGCATTAGTCAACGGTTTATTCTTGAAGATTTTTGTAAGCAGGTTAGGCAAGTGTCTATCACAAATATTTTAGGTAGAGTTGGCCCTATCTTGAAGYGGAGAGATGGAGCAGATGGCTTCTCAAGGCTCCTCCCAGTCCTTTCTTCAGTGAGTTTATCGTTATGTCAGTGTCCTTTGTGTTTAAAATATTATTTTGTGCATATTCAGTATTATACTTTCTCATATACACTAAGTCTCATTCTGTTTGCTTGAGTGTTGTCCAGAAAAGCACTGCCTCTTCTCACTACCTTTTTCCATTTGCGGGCTCTGACAGACCTGTGGTTGGTGCCGTACAGACAGTGACTCATAGTATGAGTACTCACATTGAACAAAGAAAGCATGTTACTTCCACCATTAAAAGCCCTCTGTATCCCTGAAGGACTGGCACACAGGAATGCCACTGGAGACCAGCACGGAAAGGAAAAATAAAGGGGCAGCTCCACCTTCAAGCACAGCTATTTCCTTCTACTTGGTTTTACAGGCTCTCTGCAGGTCAGTTTTCAGCATCAGTTTCTGCTTTGCAAAATCAAGCTTTCATAGACCATAGTGTCTGTAATACTGTCCTCCTGCCTTCATAGTCATTCCCCTGAGGGCATGCTGTTTCTGAGGAGAGGATTTTGCCATACAACTTTAAGATGGTTGAAAGATACAGGGACTCTAATTCTCCCTTGAAGAACTCAGCTGTTACTTATCAGATAGGAGCACTCCCTGACAGACTATGCAGACAAGATATCGTTGACCTATTTTGTGCAGAAAACTTAGTAAAAAAAAAAAAAAGTAACTGAAGGGAAAACAAACCAAAAGAATTTATTTTTCCAATTGTTCGAGCAGAGTAAAATGCAGCAGGCAAGAAGAGAGCATGAATTGTGACAAATCAATTAATGTGCCCATCCTTGTGGTTTCTGTGTTTTGTATCAAATATTATTGTTTGTAACTTTCAGCTCTTCCTAAAATCTTCAGACCCGTTCTGTGCTTCATCAGCAGGTAGCTACTCTTCCTTGCCTTTGCCCATGCAGCTACCGTTCCATTGCTCCACTCTTCTGAGTTACTCTTTTTCTCTGTTACTTCTCCACGTTTTTCAATCTTTCTTTATACTACTACTTTCCATTCTGGCTTTTCCTCAATTTTTCTGCAGAACCCTCTTGGTCTGGAATACGTGACTTTCTTTCACAACTGACTACTTAGAGCACTCTGTGAAAAGGATGGACGATGGGCAGGCTATACTTGTGTGTGTCCGTGCATACATCTACGCCTAGCTTACTGTTTCTGTCTGTCTCTTCCCAGCATACGAGTCCCTGTAACCTGTGCCTCCCTCCCCATAGCACTTTATATAGTTTGAAGGCACTGCTTGACAGTAGCTCGGATTTCAATATTGTTTTATTTGGGCTTTTACTTATTTGCTTTAGCTGAGATTTAAGAAAAAACACTTTCAAAACAGCAAAAGTAAAATGGGATAGGGTTTTATGTGTTGTTTTATATCTGGATGAATCACACAAGATTTTTACAAGAGAAACACTTTATTAAAATCCTATATAAATTGTTTCTCTGATTCCTTGTATGCTCTTCGTATCATACCAGATTCTGTCAGGTACAGACTTCCAATTACAGAAGGAAAAAATTGTTGGGTTTTTGTTCCATCTCTTTTTGCTTCTTTCTTTGTTCTTTGCTTTTTTTATAAAACACTAGTGATAGCTTTTCCACTGTGCATGGCTGAATATTTAAGAATAGATAAGAATACAGGCATGAAGAAAGAACGAATTTTTAAGACAATTCTTAAGAAATATCTGCAAGCATTTCATTGTCTCCCTTTAGTGAACTGGGCTTTCCCCTTAGCTGCCAGTGTAAATATATTTCACAGCACATGGATGATACAAAACAGGAGTAACAGAGGCAGTTTTGTTATCAGAGAGCATTGGAAGCCAGAGTTGCAAAAACTTCATGTATCTTTGATACATTAAATTACTTTCAACTATATAGGAAGTGAATATAAACTTAGGTGATAATCGTGTAAAGATGTATGCATTTTCTTGATTTTTACACACTACGCTGCCCTACTGAAGTTAATGAGTTTAAGTTCTTGCTGCAATTTTTTTTGTTGTTGTTTTTTGTTGGTTGGTTTTTTTGCTTATAAGGTGACTCTGTGGGGCAAACCTTCTTTCATGGAAGTGATGAGAAATTGGCCAGTGATTTTTCCAAATAGGAATATGGGTTTTTTTGCAATACTGGCTAAAAGAAAGGTCCATTAAAGACAGTGCAGAGTCATCCTATTAATTTATTTACGTTAACAGTAATGCTTGTGTAAATTAATAGTATTTTTGTATATGAATTACTGTTAATAGTGTAAATTAATAGGATACTGGATGAAGTCTTTTATTCTTCATGAGTGCTTAATTCTGCATGACTTACAAACATGAGGAGCAATATCAAGCTATGAATGAAGATATAAAATCAACATATCTATATTTTCCTGTCTAGATATAGCCATATGGGTGCTGATTTTCATTATGTAATCCGTTCTGGGAATGGAAATAAGCACCGTTATTATTTGGAAATACTGTGAATGCAATTAGCAATTTGAATCTACTAAATTATTAAAGTCTACTTAGATTTGAAGAATCAGTTGTTTTACTTCAATAAAAATTTCTAAACTGCATTTTATTTTACATTACATTCTCCAGACTATGTTAGATTATCACCTTCTCTTTTGTTTTCAAACCTTTCAAAGTTTTTACAAATATAATGAAACAAGTCACAGGAACACATGCCCAGTTATAAAATACTCTATATACATCTTTTACCTTGTCTCAACTCCACTTGGTTATTAATTTAAAAAGGTCACAATACTTAAGACGACATGAGTTAAGTTTCTTACGTTGTTCATGAATCGTCTTAGTCTACAACTACATTATATAACACTACTTAAGTTTACACACACACACACAGAGGATATTTGCAAAACTAAACGAAGATTTTCTGATGGTATCTAGGTTTTGAAAATTGATCTGTTTAGTGCCAATTCTGTCTCCCCAGGAAGTCAATAGTAGAGAAAAATCACTGTAAAAATGTCCATTGACTTCAATTACGTAATTTGTATCAAGGTGGAGAACTTTGCCAAAATGATATTAAACAAATTATATCAACTTATTGTGGTGTTTTTTTTTTTTTTTTAAAAAAGGGGTGTGTGCAGGTGCTTATATATATGTATAAACATATACCTGCCTGATCAAGCCCATGAAACTGGGGAGCACTGAAATGCCTTTAGCAAATTAGGTGCCAGCTTCACCAATATATTACTCCAGTCTTACACTGTGGTTAATCTCCTGAGAGCAACTAGAGTAGTGCAGTGGCAAATCAGCACCTCAGCCCATAAAAGCTTGTCATCAGTTGATCTATGAAGAGCTTGCATTTACCGCTTTGAGTAAACATACGGACCTGTGCAACAGCAGCATGTCATTTGGTACATGCATTTAATTTGGATTACAGACTGGAACAAGATTGTAGTCTGCCTATTTAGCCAGGTAAACATTAATCTTTCAGACAAAATCTTGCAGTCATGGTCCAGCCTCTCCCCATGTTGGAACCTCCTGCTTCATTTGGTGGATCTGCTTCTGTAGTTCATCTCTGTCCAGCTTCATTTTCGCTTCTAGAACTTGCCGTAGAGACCCAATGCTCTCATAGATGGCTGCAAATCCTAATTGCAGGTGAGAATTAAATTAGTTCATAATCAAAAGCAAGAGTATTGCATAATTACTATAAGAATGCACTTCCTACCATAACGCTCTGCTTTACACTAGGAAGATAGCAAAAGTTCTGAAGAAAAATAGGACTGTAATTGTGTGCTGATGGCAAAAATGTCCCCGATCGTAGCCAGGCTATGCCTATGTGTGCTCTGGGGAGAGCACTTCAGCTAACAAGATGGCACCTCTCGTTGCTGTGAATTTCACACTTAGTGAAAATCCTTTTTAATGCCACAGGTGCAGCCATTATATCTGGCCAAAAAGTCTTTAAACTACTTCAGTACAAGCAAAGGCATTTTGCATATTATTGTAGGTCGATCATTGTTACCACAACTCAGAATAAAAAACTTGGTAACTATGGTCCTACCAGCATTAACTTCAGCTTTCATTTCTTTTATATCTTCATTAATCTCGTTTTGAAGTTTGCCAATGCGAATATTTATCTTTTCTTCAGTCTGTTTTGCTTCAGGGGCTTCCGTGGTTATCTTCTGTATTTCTTCTATTTTGTCAATTTTCTCTGCCATTTGGTTGAATTTCATCTCTATGGCTCTTTCACTCATTTCCTGGAGCCAGGAAAAAGAATTTTAATGATTTACTCTGCATATGAAATTACAGTGGTCTTTCCCAAATATGCAATAGATATTGATTAATCATCTTTTATGTGGAATTCAAAGGTGTAAGGAATTATAATTTTTTTATAAAATGGTTTAAACTGACTTGATTACTGTAGGCTAAAATACTGGTCTATTTAGAAGTGATCAGATTTATTTGAAGACTCTCAGGCTGTGGGGATGTTACAACTGACATCAATGAAGGGAGTTATACAAATATTGAGGAGGTCTGAAAATCTCACTCAAATAATATCTCAATTACATCATCTTAGTTGTTAATAATGCTTTTGAATACTTCCTGAGAAGTATTATTAGGACATTTTAATAAAACTTACAGTGTTTTCCTTAAAAGTCAATGAGAGTTGGTCAATTTTTTGCACAAGCTCTTTTTCAATCCTGTCATGTTCCTGTTCCAACCAGCTACGTGCAGACAAAATCTGGCTGCTGAGTTCCTCAATAGCATTTTTTAATCTAAGAGCATAATAGAAATTAGCAGAATCAAAAGAGCAGAACTTCTGGTCATTCAGCAGTGACTTCTTTATGATCATGTTCATTAAAAAAGAAAAAAAAAATAATGACAACTTAGTACATTCTTGACGCCATATTAAGGTGGATCTTTGAACTTTAAGGCTACTAAACTGGATAAGGTAACATTGTTTTAGAAAATAAAGATGAAAGAGCACAACAAAATAGCAGTTATTTATACGAAACAAATCACAACATTTTGAGGCATAGTAGATACCAATTCTTTGCAGCATTGAAAACAGAATATGGTCATCCATTCAGATTATAATCTTCATGTCCATAGGTCTTAAATCTGAACAAAGATTTGGTAACCATTTATTTTAGTGGCAATGCTGGTTCATATAGCCCCACTTAGGTTGCCTATACCCGCCTGAAGTTTACACCAACCAATTGTGCCAGTGAAACTGTTTCTTTAGACAGTCTTTTTTTCCAGTGAGTATTTGAAATCTGGATCTATTCTTTCATCTGGTTTGCAAATAGTTTTACTGACTTAACTGATGGGATTGCATGAGGATGGCAAGAAGCAGTAAGGAGTAAGGATGTGGATGGCTTAAGCCAGGACTGCCACTGAGTGAAATGCCTGGGGAGGAGTTAATATCTGAATTGAATACATCCCTATATAACGTCTAGTAGTAGCACAGTAGCTTATCATTAATCATTTAGGTATTTGAGTTACATATTCGTATTTGAAGCCAGTTTAAAGCAATAACACTTTTTGAATGCTGTGCCTTGCTTCCTGGTTGCTTGAGTTGAACTTTTTGCCCTGTTCTCAACAGCCACCTCCAGCATTCGTTGCTTCCTACAGTTCTTGCAAAAAGGTACCAGGCCATTCTTACAGAAATCCTTAGTTATGTTCTTTACTACAAGTTCTGCCTGAATACTTAACTAGGGACTTCATGGGCTTTTCAAAATTGCCTAACCACATTAGAGGCAGAATAATTGTTGAAAGCGAGTCCCACTTGACAGACCATTGTGCTTTTGTAATATCTGTTGGGTGCACATACATATTTAAACAGGTTCATGCTTTTGTAGACCTGAAGATTACCACAGTCAAACTTGGAAAATTGAGGCCCTGTCTTCCAAGGCACATGGCAGCAGCAAGGTTTCCCGGGAACTCACTTCATATCCAGAAGGTGGAGCTGTTGGTTGCTCTCTTTGTAGGCAATCTTCAGCTTTGCTTCTTGTTGCATTATTGATTGCTCTACTCTGCTCAGAAGATGAGAAATCTGAAACAAAATTCAGAATTTACTGTTTTCCAACAGCATTTCATCACTGTCTCATTTGGGACGTTTTCATACAGTAGAGGAGATCTTAAAGAAGGGCCATTTTTGCTGACACTTCAAAAATTATTGAATTTGCATATTTCGCTTTATCATGAAAAATATACTATCTCACAAGATGAAAGTATCAACATTGTGAAAACTGTAATTTTTCAGCCATAAATAACTTGAACAGTCTTGCCTTGAAAGCGTCTGCCTGCTCCCCCCTCGAGACAGCTGAATTTACACGATCCATACATCTCTGTGTTGTTGCATAAGCAGAGTAAATGAATGGCAAAGCACTCCACCAATACTGAGTGATATTCTTCATCACTTCATGTATAATGGCTACTGCAGTGATAAAAGTGCTGGATTTCACTGGGGATAGGTCATTACTAACAGAAAATATTTCTCCCCAAAACAGTCATCCCAGTTTTACAAAACATACTGTTCTGTTTTACAAGATTCATGACAATATGCTCCTAGCATGCTGGCGTGCTAATATACTATATTGAGTCTTCTGAGAAAGGTAAAGTGGATTTTAACCATTTACCTACTGCAAAATGAAGACGTAAAATACTTTTATTGCCCAAGAAAATGGGAAGGCCTTGAGATGGAGATATGAAGAATCCTTTTCCTTAATGTCATAAGTCTCTGCTTGTATCTAGTGCTCACTTCCATTCTCATACCCAATGAAAGAGAAACCTGACGGACAGATTAATGGATTCACAGAACCCAAAACCAGTTTTGTTTTGCAGACCTTCAAAAATTGTGTTCAAATACATATAAAATCATCCTGGGAAGGCCAAAACATACAGGGAGAGACACGGATGCTTGCATTGTTGTGGTAGTTTTGTAGAGCATCCATGTCACGTTCACATTCCAACCTCAAGAAGCCATTCAGGCCAGTAATCACTGACTTTTGTTCATTCCTGGAGTCCTTTCAGGTGCCTTTAAATACTAGCCCCTTCTACACAGCATGCTAAAGGCAGCAAATTAAGGACCTTTTTTCAGTTAGACCAGTACAGTAATGCAGCTAGGTACCAATATTCAATCTAATAAGGACTGTGAGCAGATACACCTCTCCATTTGTAAATCTGTGACCTCCCAGGATAATAATTAACAGTAATGTGTGAATTAGACTATAACTCTTACCCATACATTGATGGATCACTTTGGTCCAAATACCATACCTGTATTTCTGCCTCTTTGATTTTAGATTCTAAGATCAGCTTGGAGGTGTGTTGGTCTTTACTTAGGCTCTGAAGTCTTTCATACGTAATTTTATGCTCTGCAGACAGTCTAGCTAACCCAGCATCACACCTGTTTGAATAAATAAATACCAAAGCAACAGCTGAATAGAATATAAGGTCCAGGCTTTTTAAATTATCCGTTTTAGACTGGGCATTTCTGTGAAATTGCTGGCTGTCTAGCAAAACAATGTCTTATGAGACTGTAAGAATGGTGATATATCTCATAGTATTCAGCAAACTGCTCCCAAATGGGACTAGAAGTCAAACAGTCTGACACATACATTCCTGTTTTCTTAGCACTGACATAATATGTGTAGACTGTATTGTTATCAGTCAGGGGAATCACATTAGAAATGCAAAGATGCAGAATTTCAATACCTCGTATTTTTGTCATACTCCAAAAGACATCTGTTAAGGTGTGTATGATTTCGCCTATGTGATTAGAAGCCTAAATAATTGAGGACCATTTTTTCATGATTGTAGCTGTGTTCCTCTGAGTTTGATGTTCTTTTTTTTTTTTTTGTGAAATAGTATACAATTAATATGTGTAGTAAACAATGTGGGGCAAATTTTACAGTTATTACTCTTTATTTAGGTAAAACTGTCATTGAAAGCAATAGCAGTTTTGTCTCACAAAAGACTATGAAATGCAGTCCTGGAACATAATAATTATTGTTTCCTTTCTTCACATTGGAATATTTCTTGATGCTGTAATATTTTCAGGATAAATGTGCTATAGAATATGTGCATTTTCTACCACATTTCAAAAATACTTTGGTCAGGTGGATTTCATCTGCAGTAATACAATAAGGACATTAACTGAGCTGTAAAAATATAAGTACTGTAATTTCAGGAGTAAGACCTCTGTGAAGCATGAGTCATGTATATATTTTTTGCTAAGGGAAATATGTAATTGGCAGTGTTACCAAATTTGATCCATGAAACTGATGGAGAACAGACAGCAGTTACAATTTGTGGGAGAAAAAGGCAGTAAAATGGAACAAGCAAAGGCATGTTAAGTCATTACCTAAACCAATGACACACTTTAACCTCTTTTTAGTCACATTTCAGTTCGAAGGCTTTCATTTCAACATGCATTTTCATCACCTCGGTTACAGTAACTACCATTATCATTAAACACGAAGGGAAAGTAACAACTAAAATGACAAACAGAGCATCTGCTTAGTATTATGGTACAATTTCAATATGAAAATAATCAGTAATGCAAAATAACACATAGAAATTATAAAACTTGTAGAAATTAATGTATAGCTTAGCAGCTCAGCATTGTGAGACCAATTAGTAATATCTGTAGGAAGACGAGCTAAGGTTTACGTAGCAGTGAACCATACTTGTAGGTCTTAGGCAGTTTCTTTAGAAAGATGAGAGAAGCCAAATCTCTCCATGTTGTTACAATCAGAAAATCAGAGGAATGAAATAATCTTGCATCTAGTCACCAAAAGCCTATGGGATCAAAAAAGGGGTTAGTTTTGTTTCTCTGAGGCATGACAGAAAATATAAAAGCAACAGCTTTGAAACTACTGTAGCAAATGTAAACAGCAGGCATCTGTAATTGTTTTTAAGGCAAATTAGTGTTTTGGGTTTAATCACAGTGCATCTCTTCTTTGTGGAACTCAGTTACGTGATCAAAGAGGTCATATAGTTGCATGGTAACTGAAACATTAAAATTCTGACTATGTTAATTTAGTGTCAGCCTCATATGTATTAATCAGATTATTTTGGTTTTCTACAGGGATACTGTAATTGGCACACTTTTAAACAAAGTTGGAATAAAGTTTAAATTCCATTGTCTGTAGCTATGGAATGTTTATCCTGCTATGTTTTTTTTAAAAACAATATTCCATATATTGAAGCGGTCAAAGAGAAGTCTCTTTGCTATATATATTGTACACACTCACAAACACCTGATTAGTTTTGACCTGGAAGAAAACATTAGTGTGCTGCAGACAAAGAATGAGATTTGATAGTAGTTATGTGAGTATACATTTTGAGTTAAAAACTTACAACAATTAAATAACTTTAGTCCCTGCTTCCACTAGCTTTCAAATGGGGGGGAGGCAATAATAAGATGAACATACGGAAAACCATGGGCTTTCTAACACTTTTGTTTCGGGTTTCTACTGCATGATGGGTTGGAAGAAAATCAGCCATCTAAAACAAAAGGGCACATTATAGTTCAGAATTTTTCCCTGTTTGAAAAAAAAAGAAAAGAGAGGAGGAAAAAAAAAAAAAGGCACGCTACACTCCCCACTGAATTTCCCATACCTCTGAAAGTTCTGCTTTGATACTTCGTCATGTTAAAATGACAATAGAATTCTTCTTAAAAATAGAACTAAATGTTTCTGAACACTGGATTTAAGTTCCTGGGTAATGTAATCAGACTGTCTATATAAATGAAGCCAGTGGACTATAGATATAAAGACAGAAGTTGAAAACAACTTTTGAGGTTTGGTCATCTTAAAAGCACAAGGAAAGAAATGAGAAATAGATTAAGATTTCCAGGAAGAATACTAGTTTAAAAATACAAGAGCTGTATATAAAACYGTTTTGTATGAAGAAATGCACAATAAATAATTCTCTGTCTTCACATCTGAAATGCTGAAGCTGGCCATTCAAACAACCCAGAGCAGTTTTTCATGTGCAGTTGCACACATGCACTGTTGAAATTTGGGCCAAAGATGCGCTAGAATGCGTTCATTTTACTACTGTTTGATCTTGGGGGACATTTTCTGAAAGTTCTGATTGCCAAGCTGTGTACTTATGTGAAATTAGTAAATGGAGAGATTTCATAGTGCCAAGTATTATTCTCAGTTTCAGAACGCAGTAGAATTCTAGAAACCAGTAGTGTTTAATATAAACAGTGAAATTATCAAACAACTGCCTTCCAAGTCGTAGTAAGCAAAAGCAGTAGTTATTTTTCTGGCACACTGAAGAGTATTTTTGTTGTCTTTGATCTCTAAGAAATCAAAACACAATGGTTGCTCTATTCAGTATCACCAGGGACTAGATAAAGCTGAGAACTACACCAGTACTCTGCAACAGGATGCTATATAAATATGCTTTAATGGTACATACAGGTTTTTAATGTTCCTGTTTTATTATAACAGGCGATGTTTCCATTAAAATGCCAGTGTTTCAGTGAAAAACAAGTAGCTGAAGAACAAGTAGTGAAAAGCAAGTTGATACGTCCAGGGGATCTACTGGGCAAGAACAGCAGAGCTGGTAAATTCTGAATAGCCTGGATCAGGGAGCCCAGATCAGTCCTCATTGTGTGCATCTCATACACAGCAAGTAGCCAGAGTGCAGCAGATTTACTGTACTTATGAAGTTCATAAATGCAGCGCATCCCAGATGCATCAGACTCATTTTCTGTGCAGTGTAGGAAAATCTGCCTACATGTAATGAGTCCAGGGTGTCTGAAATGAATCAGATCTATAATGTATCTAAAAAATCATCTATATATGCAAAGTAGGCCCAATTTGAACATGCATAGTTGCCATTTCTCTGGATGCTTCAGCTATCAGGAAGCTTCTAGAGACAGCTACTGCTATGGTTCTGACCAGGCTGCTGTATTTAAACTTCCCAGACAAATGATCATAGTCCACAAGTTATTCTGTAAATAAATGATAAGGCACTACTCATGAGTTTTATGATCTAATATCACTAGAAATAGAATTGGTAAATCTGTGTTATATAAAATTGCCAACATCAGGGACAGGAGGCTGGAGTAATGGATCTATCGGCATCTATCTAATTTTCTGCTGAATGTGCCACTGAATTTAAGAGGTAATATTTTTCTTTAAGTTAATAATGCTGCTGATTCTTAGGAAAACGTACAGCATCATTCAGGGTGAACACTATAATGATGATTTACAAATTCATCAATAAATTATGCTTAATGAGAAATGGCCCAGAGACCTGAGCTGTAATGTGTATTCAGTCTTCTCCTGCTAGGGGTATTAGTTGATTCTGTGATGCAAGTGAGCTCAACTGTGAGGTCTGTCCGAGAGCTGTGGGTTAGCATGGTTTTGGAGCTGTGCTTCAGAACGGCATGTGCATGTAGGGATCCCTGTTCTCACCATGAAAAGCAGCAACCCTCAAGAAATAATGAGACAGTTGTTTGATGATATATTGACATCTTACAGAACAGTTGGTGTTAGGAAATAAACACCACTCTCTCCAATATTGAAGTTGAATAGGATGTTTACTATGCATGTAATTACTGGAACTGAAATTTGGCCAGAATCCTGAGATTGACACTAAAATTATTACAGGACCAAAAGGCTCAGACTTAGGTGATTTACTATCATGCGGCATATATAAACTGATTCACAGTGATTGTCCACCTGCACACTTCTAGCCTAGCAGAAACGTGATGTAGCCTACTGTCGCTACAGCCTGAGCCATACATAGTACCTTGACTGTGGCTGAGAGCTGATGCACAGTAAGTCAGTAACCCACAGTAAYTTGATCATGTTTCACTCTTTGAACGCATCTGAAAGCTAGTGGGACTAGATGTAACAGTAAAATTATATTAGATGAGTTCAGCTTATTTTATATAAGGAACATTGGCTAGAGTAATCAGAAAGTGTTTATCCCAGGAAGAGTTTCTGSTAAGTGTCTGCATAGTGCCAACAGCATAACAAACTACCATCTAGACCATGATCTCCAGATATTACTATAATCATGATTCACAGGAACACTAATTTTCAAAGTAGAATATGTCTGTAAATAAAGGCAAATTGCTTTCTCCCATGGAACACTGCCTTAACTTGATTTCTGATAAAGGGAAGCTTATTTTCTTCCTTATTCAGGGAAAAATTTTATGTAGCGAGCATAATGCTGAATAGAAGGTAACAGTTAAAAGACAATAAACTGATTCTCTTATGGTAATGCATACAAATATCCAACATTCGTTGCACAGTCTGACATAAGGCAGATTGGTATAATCTCATACAGTTATCAGATAAATTGCAACCCAGGCACAGTACAAGGGTGTTGCCCTAAGTAAATAAAGGAAGAAATCCTGGCACAGACTGTGCTAGTCCACCACCGATCCCCATACCAAGTACTTGGGACAGGCAAGGGGCCCCATTGTGAAGCTCATGCTGGCACGTGTTTATTCACTTGAGTTCTGCTATTGAAAGCAAAGGCACTATATTTTGCTTCACAAGGTGTTGGTAACTGTGTTGCTCCAAATATGGGCCTCTCTCAGGATGTAGTATGATCTCAAAGTAGACTTTTTACATAAAGAAGCAGGAAGATCTAAGCATGTAAATTTGTCAGGGAGTTCTCAGTGAGAAAGATTATATATATATGTGTGTATATATATATCTCATATATATATATTTCAATGAATTTTCTGATGCGACAAAATAAGCTTGTCTAGTTCATTCCTGTTTACTACAGGATAGTGCATAACTTAAAAAAAAAAAATTAAAAAATGAGTATGTAAAACCTCTCTAAAGTATTGTTTACAAAATGGGTTATGAAAGTTATAGTGGAAACTTCAAACAATCAAATAATTTATGAGAAAACTTTAATTCAAGGAAAATCCCTTCCTGATTATTTTTGTAGGCTGTTGAAGGTTATCACTAAATCAGTTGAAGTACAAAAAAGAAAAATTATCTGTACAATATAGACAATAGGTCAAATTCAGGACAGTATAATTCCACCGAAGTTATTAGCCAAGCTGCTGTAGGCCAGATTAGGTCCTTTTTTCTATAGCCGTACGTATCCTCTGTCTTTTGTGTTCAACTTTACAGACTTAAGCAAATGTTGTCGTACTGGGGTTTGTAAATGTGTCGTTGATGGCACAACCTGAAGTCTGTGTAGTTGCACAATTGTAACCTGGAGTTTCAAGTAGCCTGTAAAACCTCTATTATTTTATAGTTTTCTGTTCTTTACGTGTCAGGTAGCCCATGTGGTTTTTAATATGGCTAACCAATAAATGAATGCACAGATTTTTACTTCTAAAATATATGCAAAAATGTGCAACTATTCTGTTCTTCACAAGTGCAGACTGTTCCATGCTGCCTTTATAATTTTGCTAATGAATTTGTTTCAAACATAGACCAGTCTAACCACAGTACTTTTTAAAGCTGAACCAAATCCCAATTCCTAAGGAATTTGAAGTAATTTATTAAAAACTAATTTCAGGAATTAAGGATGATATTGTTAAGTTTAATATGTAATACTGGAATGCAAAGGATTATTATTCATTTTCTTGAAAACACCAAGCAAAATGATCCTGGGAATTCTGCCAAAGTTGAATTCAGCCCATTATCATTAACATTCATACTTCAAGATTAGAACAACGTTAGCTAGTCCCCAAAATATACTTCTGTGTTGACTTTTACCTTGCAACTCTTCCCCGAAGATCTCCTAAACCAGAAAGCTGCCGCATTTCCAGACTCTTCAGGGTAGAATTTGTTCCATAGCTGAGATTGTCTCTGACACGTATCTGTTCCTGCAGCATCTACAAAGCATTCATATGCAAATATAAACTCAGTATGTCACAATTAATGTACACATAAAATGTCCCTCATTATTTTTCAGTAACATCAGATACCATTTTATTATTACTTTATTAAAAGCTTTGTCTTGTATCGTACTAAACCAGATACCTTTAGGTCATTTATTATTTCTTATTCTTAGTGACCAATCTGTACATAAATACCATAATATGTATAAAGTATAACTTGACAATGGAATGGAGACTTAAATGTTAATTTTTATCCTTTCTTTTTCCCCACCACACCCCTGTTGCTCATTGCAGCAGAGGTCAGACRTGAAGTCACGTATCTGCATATGATTAGGTCATAAAAATGAGCAGTTGGGTTTGGCTACTTGGTGTCGTCAGTAAGTCGGAAGTGAAAGAAAGTTTATTATAGAGCTAAGGCATTTCCTAGTGTTTATACAGCACAGCCTTTGGACTGAAGTTGAGCTGGGTATTAGTGCCGCATTAATTCATTTTTTCAAGGTTTTCCAGTGCAGCTTTTGAGAGCAAGCTTATAGTACCACAAAGGTTTCTGTGTTTATATGCTAATATCCTGTACTATTTTCATAGCCACTGAAAGAAGTATGTAATTTGCAAACAGTTTTTCAAGTTATAGAAACAATTTATAAGCTTACAGGATCTTCAGACCTTGTCTGACCTTTACTTATCCTGTGGTAAACTTAGTTATTAAATTAGAAGGAATAAGTAGCTGAGATGGCATTAGTCCTGTGAAAAATTCTTAACATACCTCAATGTCCCGATTAAGCTGCCTCACTATTGCCGTTATGTTTCGGATATGTTCCTCCAAGAGTTGCCTAGCCAACCGGTCACCCCCCCCTTTGTTCTGCATTCTGTGCAGAGTGGAAACAATGTCCTCCTTAATGCGAAAAGCGTGTTCCACAAGAGCCGCCGTTGTTTTCTCATGGCTCAGGATTCTGTCTTCCAGCTGATCCACCAGGCTTGCAGATGCCAACGGGACCGCTGTCAACGCCTGGCTATGCAGCGGTATGTTTCGAACCCGTCTAGTGAAGAAGAATATCCAGATATTGTTAAGTTCTCACACAAAGCTCTGCAATGTCTTTCCACTGGAGACAGTGCAATACTATCTTAGTAGCAATACTGGGGAGAAGCACCAAAATACAGGGAGAGGGCCCACTGCTACAAATAAGTGGGTGCTGTGTTTGCTACTGCATGTATCTTGTACAAAGGCAGGTCAGGCTCTTTTTCCTGCTCCTTAAAGAAGCTTCTAAAAGCATAGGATCCTTAAGAAAAGGACATTAGCATTATAAAAGTAGTTACAATTCAGAACTATAATTTGATTAAGAATCCAAATTTAAACCCCTTTTATTGAGTTTCAAAACTAATGCTATTTGTCTCTACAGTTTTGAGGCTTAATCAAAGCAGTAACTGTAGAAGGTAGATATTGCAAATCAAATGAAAACAGACCGAGATTAAAAAGGAGTAGCTTGTGTCCATTCCTTTTTTCGGTCTCTATAGCTATCCTGTAATACCATATAGAAGCTTGTTCCCCCATGAACTGGACAGGAGCATATGTCGCTGTAGAAACTGAGGAGAGACCAAAATTATGACAAGCTTCTCATAGTCTTAGGAGTCAAATTTTCCCCCAAAATAGCTTACATTTGGGTACCTTGAATAACTGTCTAGATTTTTCAAGAGAGCTCTGCACTGCATAGCTTCCATGGAAAGCAATGGAGCTCACGGGTGCTCAAAGTAAAAAAATCAGGCTGCTAATGCATGCAATCTTTTCCTGCTGCTATATTCTTGAAAGAATAAAGAAAATTTTCAGAAGCATAAGTGGAAGATAGAAGTTCAACCCCACTTTGAAAGAGGAGATCTTTTTTTTGGAACTCTGTTATTTACTGTGTATTCTCCATGTTGTTTCCTGTTAATGAGCCAAATTAACAGTTTACTTTCACCATGATGATATTGATAGAGATGTATGAGGACTCCAACAAAGGTCACTTCTGGCTCTGAGTTTTCACACTTATTCCATGCTATTAGAAGACTGGCTAAAGTATAGCATTCTTGGACTTCTATTCAGTTACAGTTTAAGCTACTTAATTTCTTTGGGAAAGGGTTAAGTGAAAGCTGAGTAAGGAGTTGTGATTTGGGCCATGATTTGAATGAGTCTACAGTATTTCACTTTGCTTTGCATACTAATGCCAAAGTCCCAAGTCACAGCATTACTATATATAGGGAATTGAGAGACACATAATACTCTGCAATATGAAGATTTTATTTTTTACATTCCAAACTGTACCTTTCAGAAGGGGCAAGAGTTGGGAAGATTGGGCTTCGCTGGGCCATTTTCTGGTCAATTATTTATGTCTGTTGAAAAAGTACACATTGAATTATTTAATAGTTTATTTCTGGCACTGAAATGACTTAATGCTTCTGCTTTAAGTGAACCTTTTAAGTAAAGTTTAAGATTACGCTGACAGCTCTCATCTTGGAGTTCAGATATTGCTTATGGAATAAATGCAAATAAAAATCGATACAAAAGAATGGAAACTAAAAACTGCTAAAAAGCTTTTTATAGTGAAAAACAATACTCTTGAAAAAGGCAAGGTTGACAGCCTTGAAACTGAAATCTGCTGTTGACCCACAGAACTGGTTTGGCAAGACAAACAAACTTCTTGTTCCCAATCTGTC
This sequence comes from Phoebastria nigripes, assembly GCA_035582835.1. Lineage (NCBI taxonomy): Eukaryota > Metazoa > Chordata > Aves > Procellariiformes > Diomedeidae > Phoebastria > Phoebastria nigripes. The sequence goes on from JAYKAV010002770.1 coordinate 249,719, forward strand.
TACTGGTCTCAGACATCACCAATCAATGAATAAAAAAGTAAGATCTATAGGATTATCATAAAGCTTAAGAAAGTATTGGCTAGAGAATGAAATAAAAACATTTGATGACAGCAGATTATTAGGGGTAAGGTGTTTTTCGGGTAAAAGCATTGGCAGTCAGAAACCTAAATAAAATGTGTTAGACATCAGCATAGATTAGCAAAACTGAGTCTTTTATTAATTTGTTTTCAAATCTAAATGACACACTTTATGTTGTAAGTAAATTCTTCTGTKTTAAGAATATAGATTCTGTTTTTAGTTTTTAGACGCAGCCAGGCAGACTGTGACAGACATTGCAGCAGGGTAGCTCTGTTAAATAGCTTCAGAAAGACATTTTAGGTATCTTACTGTAAGTGAGACCAGTACCTGGCTCAGTAGCTTTGTCCGCTGACGGAAATTAAATTAATGAAAAAGATGGTAGCCTCAATCAAGTCCAACTATTCCACCCTATATAAAACAAATAAACATTTTTAACTATAAAAATGGCATGAATGAGCGTGGCCTGAGCCTGAATTCCTTGGGAACCTAAAATCCTCACTGAAAACTAAAGGCTGATGTATGAAAAGAATTTTGCAATTGCTGATGAAATCTGGTGCAATATGCTGTACAAACAGAAAGAGAAAAACAAGGTTATTGAAACAAAATAGTCAAATACTGATTGTAAAGAAGCGATAGGACTGTCCTCCGAGATCTCAAAATGCAAAGCATGTTTGTGCTTTAGAAACGTATGAAAGCACTGCCTAAAAGCAGAGAGCAAACATTGTCACAGTATGTGTGTTCTATTTATAGCACGGTGCTTCAGAAACTACAAATTAGAAAAAAAATAGTTTTAAGAGAAGCTGGGTTGCTGAGCAGCAATAACACTAGACTGGAATTCAGAAGGTCTGATTTTAATTCCTTGCTCTGATCCTGATGACTTTCGACAAGTTATTTCCATGTCTAATGACTCAATTTCCCTATATGGAAGACAGAGATAATGATACCTACCTCCTTGTTTAAGTTCTTACATGCCTATAAGTAAAAAGCACAGTATAAGAGCTGGGTATCATTATGATGACTTCTGCATTTAAAATCCTGCGCGGACACTGAATGTCCAGTCCTGCAATCTGTTCCTCGCACTCATAGTTTCCCCGTTGGTTTTTTTAAACAATGCCACCGTTCTGCGGGGCGTCCCTCCTAGCTGTACCGCGAGGTTATACAGTAACTGGGCACCCAGTTCTCAGTAGATCTGAGCTCATTTACTCTTAGCCCTCTGGGCTGTAACACATTTTAATGATCCTGATGCAGTGAAGCATTTAAACACAATTTAACTATAAACACAGCAATATCCCACTGATTTAAGAAGAGCTATGCGTATCACAGCAGCAAAGCACTGGATGCTACCTAGAAAAACGAAGAACAAATATTAAAGTCTGTACATCTAGCAGTATCTTAATGAAATACATTTTATAAAAAACAGCCAAAAAAAAGAAAAAATCCTCAACTCAAGTGTTTTAATCTTATGGCCTTCAGTATCCATTTATTATAGATTGAAAAAAATGTTTGAAGCGGAGTAAGCATAGGATTGCTTGAAGTTTTTACTTTTTCTGCCAGACTACCATTAGACATGCAGCTAAATGCAAATGTCTGGAGAAATTGTGTGCATGAAACAAAAGTTACACAGATGGACTTCTCATTCATTTGTTATTGCTAACTTAAGCACATCACTCAGGACACACTGAAATATCTCATCATCAATTATCAGATTTCTTGATCTGATCCAACATCCAGAAAGGATGTGTTAAGATCTTGTTCAGCGGTTGTACAAAACTTCTGTAGTTTGGAAGCATTTGCAGTAAACAATAACAGATAGGTGTCAGAACTAATGACAAATTCCCTCTCTATGAGTGTGTGTAATACCAATTTAGACTAATAAATATAGAATAAAAGAAAAAATAAGATGTTCTAATGCCTAGATTCAGAGAAGTGTAATTTCACATAGCTCCAATTTTAATGGCAGTAAACTGGGATCAACTTAGATACCAGTTGAAATACTGGCTTCAAGTGCTTAATTTTTTTTTTTTTTTTTTTTAATGATGATGTCTCCTGCTTGATACTGCTGTAGCAATTTAAATCATGATATATTAACCCAGTAAATTTTGGTTGATTGATGTAATTTACTGAATATTCCAAATATACTTGTCACATTGACGAGAGAAAGATTTTTCCCGGTTGTAAATGGTATGCCTGATTGCCAAAAATAACAGTTCACTTAATAGGTAAGGCAGCTTTTCCATACAAACATGGGGTACTTCTTTATCATTTCTTTAAGTCACTGACATCAGACATGTAAAAGTTTGAAAAAAAAATCATACATGGGACATGCTGAAGAAACACTTCTAGCAATGCAAAGTTCACTCCTGGCTATTTGTACTGTGGCATCCCTTCCCCACTTCAGCAGACTGCCTTGCATGTTTATTTTCTGCAGGTTCTCCATTTCTCCTGTTTTGAAGGATAATCACATCTGTAGTGTTCAGTTCTCCATCTTCCATTACAACCTATGTCTAATACTTGCTGTAATGTCTGTGCACCTCGGAGCATTTTTCACGTTCATTCTCACAATATGCCTGTGGGGTAGGAAAGCATTATTATCCCTGAAAATACTGTTTTCCTTATGTTGCTGGTGGGGAAGTGAAGCACGGGGGAGGAGCTATGTGACTTGCCACAAGTCACAAGGGAGTCAAAGCAGACTGAAATACCTGCCTAGGCAAACACTTTAATCGCTCTTTTCTTCTTAAAATAGAAACCGCTTTGGCTGCCATACAGGGAGCACATGACAGCACCACCCCAGGAGCCACAGGATCCTAGTGTCACTCTGAAGCACTTTGGGGCAACATTTTGGAGTAAGTGGAAAAAGTCCCTGTGTCGCAACTCAGCAAAAGGATAGGTCAAAACCTGACTGTATCAGTGAGTCACATGAAACAAACCCTTCCAAAGCCCCTCTGCACTACTGTGACATTTTGTGAACATGTATGTGGTGTGTGGTGGGGTGCAGGGAGGAGACTCCCCACTGGGAGAGGGGTAACCATGCCAGCGTGGTTCTGAGCCCAGGCTACGGGTCCCCTTGAGAAACAGGTCTGATCAGCTCAGGTGCTTGATTGTGCTAATGCAGCTATGCAGCATTTGGGATCCGAGCTGGAATCCGTGCCCGTGCCATGCCGTGTGGATGCACCGACTCAGCCTGTGCTCTGCCTTGCCCGCAGCTCTGCCACGCAGGCAGGCCCAGGACCCCGAAGGGACCGCAGCACTCCTTGGCRTAAGGGTCATCGGTAAAAGCGGTGATGGTTGTGGAAACACGGGGTATACAACAGCTGACAGGACATCACAGCGCAGACACCACTCTACGGCCATGCAACACGGAGGGACAGAGTTGTGACAGACTCTCCGGCGGGCGCAGGGCGCTGCGCTCACTCACCAGTGCTGGATCAGGGCAGGACAGGGCTGCCCATCTTTCCCCTGCATCCCAGCGGCCGGCTGAGCTCCGCTCTTTAACGCGCCGCCACCGCTAGAGCAGCTGTTTGCGAAGCGTCGCGACTGCCTCTACGCAGCCGGGGCGTCCCTCCGTCCGTGGCGTGGCGGCCCTCCGCCCGTCCGCCCGCCCGGCTGCGCGGAGCGGAGCCGCCGCCGCAGGCCGGGCTGCGGGAGCGGGAGCGGTTGCCAGGACGCCGTCACCATGGGAACGCGCTCGGCGGGGGGCAGCGCCGCGCCGGCAGCCCTGGGCGAGGGGGGAGGGGGGGCGAATATTCCAGCCGCCAGGACAAACCCCTTTTAATCATCGCTTCCTCGCAGGTATTTCATAGCAGGGTCCGCTCCTTGGGAAGGAGGGAGGGGAAAGACCCCGCAAATAACAGCTGCGTTCCCTGCGGCACGAGGGATGAGCGACGGAGACGCGGAGCAGGGGGCCATGCCTGCGGCTCTCGCACCAGCAAATGCCGGCCTCCAGAAAGAAAGTTTGGTGGTGGCAAAACAGCAGTTACTCTGAATTTCTAATGGTGCAAAAGAGCTGAGAGTGTGACTGAAAGTATGGATTTTTCCAGACCACATAACAAATCCTGGCAGAATACAAGATTGTTAAAATCAATGGCGAGTAATAGTTTTGTTTGTAAGATTTCCAGGTTATGTTTTCAAACAAGATCTAACGTGTCTTCAGTACAACTTCATATATCACAGAAAAGACGATCTGTCCATTTGCACAGCAGAGGCGTATGAGCTAAGAGAAAGTATTACTGGAAAAACAAAGTCCATAGAGGGTGTGTCTGCCTTCACTTTTGTTTCCTGCTTGTGTCATTTTTTGGACTTCGGTACAACCACCTTGGGTAAACAAAGGGTAAGTGAAATCGGAGACAAACACTGCATCAGTTCACTCTGAAATAGCAGATTGTCTCTGATTTTGGTTAAAATATATACAACATCCCATACTGTTGTATAGGCAAGCTATTGCAGGACTGGGTATCTGGCAGATGCAAAGGATAAAAGTGCTATAGCATGCGCATGCCATTGTAAAAAGCAAGGCGGGGTCTGAATCCACACTCTGACCTATTTATTTTAAAGTAATTCCCACATCAAAGGATCGGGCCAGAAACAAAACACGCCATAGGTGCTTTTAAAATGGGATAGCAACCAACTGGGAGTCATACGATTGTGGGATAATTCAGGTTAGAATGGACCTCGGGAGGACACTTGGCCAACCTCCTGCTCCAGGCAAGCTCATTGATGAGGTCAAATGCAGTTGTTCAGGGTTTTACCCAGCCTGCTCGTGAAAACCTCCAAGGATGGAGACTGCCCAACCTCTCTGGGCAGCCTGCTCCCATGCTTGATTGGCCACTGGAGGAAGAATGTTTTCCTTACACCTAGTCTGAACCTCTCTTGTTTGCATTTATGTTGTTGTCTTCCCACCATGCACCACTGTGAAGAGTCCGTCTTTGCCACCTTGATGACTTCCTCATAGGTACTGGGGGCTCGTCTTAGGTCCCCCAAAGTCTGCTTTCATCAGGCTGAGCAAGCCCTGCTCTCCCAGCCTCTCCTCAGGGGCCTGGGCTCCAGCCCCTGACCATGTCACTGGCTTCTGCTGAACTTGCTCTAGTTTATTGATGTACACAGCTGTGTTCGCTGACCCAGCAAGTATCTAGACTAACTTCATGCACCTGTGTAGTTTTTGTGCACCTGTCTAGTGATTTTTCTTGCTAAAGGACTGCTCGGACTCAGTGTTTTCTTGAGTATGTATCTCTACAGGAGTGGGGCTTGAAAGCAAATTGTTATTTAAAGCAAATTGATTAAAGTTATTTTAATTTAAAAACAGTCAACATTTGTACCTCCTCCTGCAGTCTTGAAATTAACATTAAAAGGTACCTCCATACTAGCTCTCAGACTGCTTTCTCCCTGTAGCCCTTGTCTGACAACAGTGTTCAGCATGGCGGGGGCCGAGAGATAGGGGGGTGACATTTAAATGCCTGTCTGTTCTTATGCTCCTCCCTAGGCATCCATACAGGCCACTGCCCGACACAGGATATTGAGACGAATGATCTTTGGTTTGACCCACACAGATGTTCTTTTCACCTTGTGTTATCAGAGATCATTATTTTTGTACTTATATCACTTCCTTGATGTTTGTAACTAAAGCAGTACTAAACTGTTGTATTTTATATAATTACGTCTTCAGCGTAATTGATAATGAACATGTAGATTTATTTTCTTAAAGGCAAATTCAGATCACTTTCCTTATCAAAGCACAACATCAACAATAATGTTAATTTATTCTGGAGTGTTCAACTGTCTCTCATGAATGGAGCCCCATTTTAAATAATGGTAGAATTACAGAATGGAGCAATTTAGGCTGGAAGGGACCTCAGAAGGGAATCTGGTCCAACTCCCTGCTCAAAGCAGGGCTAATGTTGATGTTAGATCAGGTTGCTCATCATAACATAAAGTTTTGGTCTTAAAGACTTGTGTAATGTTTCAAAAAACCTCCCTCTCGGGAAAAAAAATACAATCCTTGTACTTTTGTTGATGTGAACCTACATAGCTTAACTGAAGTCAGTCACAGGAACACAGGAGGCAAAGCTCCTCGGTTACCAAGTCCTTGTGGACTTCTTCCAGATTTATACCAGCCTTGCAAATAACAACATTATTCCTACATTTTGGTTTGCAGTTGGAGAAAAATTCAACTCCGTGAATTTTGAGTATCTCTTATGTCTGAGGCTTCTCTTAATCAGATCCAGAGTAAAAGAGACCCATGCTATTTTTCCTCCAAAAAAAAAACCAACAGTGGGTGAAAAAGGACTGTTGACTTTATTACTGTACTTTTTACTCTAGTGGTATTTTAGATGGACATGTTGAACATGTTAATAAGCATGTTTTCTGAACAGGTATGCTTCTCTAATTTAAGGCCAACAAAAGAGAGGAAAGAAGGAAGATACTGTGTTAGGTACAGAGAAAGGGAGTGAAAGAAAGCTAAAATGATTATACTGTTTTCCAGCATGGAAACCTGTCCTAATAATTGAAGTGATTTCATCACATTTTAAGTCATAAAGTTCTCCCTTTGTTTTATACATGCCGTTTTGTTTCTCCCTACATTTCACAAGAAGAAATTGCTGAATCCTTTTTTTATTTTCTGTAAGTAGAATTCTACATTCACTGAGTGTAACCGAAGACAGAATGTAACCATCTGCATTTTAGCAGAAAACATTAAGATTATAAGTCTCTGTTTATTCTTTGGAATGCAGATACAGCAAAAATTGCATTGAATTTTTAAAGTTTCCTTAATTTTATACCATTTGTTTTTCTATGACACAAATCCTTCATCTTTCTAAGAAATACCAGATTGTGTGGTTTTCTAACGAAAAGTATGATGTTAAGGGTATTAAGCCTTATTTTAATGGCTTTCAGGCATTAATTAAATTATTAATTAAATGATTCTGATCAACAGAAGACAAATATGTGGCTTATAAATCTTCCTCTAAATATATTTTGTAAGTAAGAGAAAAGCAGTAATGCCTTTTTTTTCTTTGCTGTCAGTTTTAACCAATTAGAAAGCAGTCAGGGCAGTGTCTGTTTCATTAACGTTTCTAACCTTTTCCAGATTCACTGACTTCTTATAGGAGCTATTTCTTTCTGAAGCCACAATAATGTTTTTAGAATGGAGGGCAAGGGAAAGTTGCATTCTGTGGTATTTCCAGAGGTAAGGACCATGTTCTTTTTCCAGACAGTGTAGTCTTTATACATTTCAGCATCAGCCTGATTCCTGCTCGGTGCTGGCACACAGTGTCACTCAGGCAGCGGGTAGGTGGAAACACACGTGTGAGTTACCAGCCGCACTATGGAGGCAACAACTTCTCTCTTGCGGCACTGCCCCGTGCGGTGTGGGCTCCAAATCAGGTGATGGCAAAGAGGCTGTAGTCACGCCCGTCAGCGCTGAGCCTGTACCCACCCCTGAAACGAGTCCCAAATGCTAAGTCAATAAACCTCCTCAGGCACTGAAGTGAAGCTTGTCTTTAAATGTTTTCCTGAAGCTTAGCACTAGTGATCAATATCAGGAGGATCAAGTGCTGCAACTGCTTGCAGCCAGAAAATATCCTCAAAATAATTGTTGATGTTAGCACTTCTGTGCTTGAGCTGGTAGGTGTCACTAACCAAACACAACACTGTCAGACAATACAGGCACTGAAAAAACTGATGAAAGTTCTTGATGCAGGGAATTTTTCTTAAATCTTGTCAAGTTAGGTCTTTTAAAGGTAACTTGTCCATATGAATTTTATGACAGAAATGTCACCACTTCTAAGTTTTGTGCATCATTTAAAAGTACAGAGATTCCTTTTTACTCTGCTGGAGCTCCTCAAGATGAAAATGTGGGTTCTGCCGTTCTCAGAGATGACTGTTACACATTATTGGCTGGAGGAGCCCAGGCATGCAGACCATTCAGGCACACCACCACTGACATTCGAAGGGAAATGCCTTCCCCTGCTTCTGAGCATGGATGTTGAATAAGCATCATTCACTTAATATAGTCAGCTTGGGAATTAGATGTTTATCATTAAAATAAGCAGAATTAAACGACTATGTTTAAAAGCATGAAAAGAGTTCATTGTGAATTAGACTGTGCTTGGAACACACAGTGCTTAGCAAAGGTTCGTGCAGATGAAGAGCACTGATGCCTTCAGCCCTAAAATTTTTGTTGAAAGTCATCTTCTAGTCCATCTAGAGTAGATGGACCCCAGTAGCACACGTAAAATACAGTGAACTTGGGACTAATTCCTCAATTAGCTATCCAGTCTGAATGCACTTTTTTACTCTTCTTCCACAACCTAGTTTCTCTACTTTTTTCATAACTTGTTATAAAGATGTTTGTATGTATGTAAACACACATGCATACAAATATGTATGTCCTAAGAAAATGAACCTAGACATTAAAAAAGACCCACATCCAAAGCAAATAGAAAAACCTACAAAACCTATATAGGTTCTCCTTCTTTTGTTGGCCCTATACGCTCTCTGGATTCCTACAGGTTTTTTTCACCGCTTTTTATCACAGTCTCATAAATTCATGTAACATCTCCATGTTCAAATGAAATACTAGGCAAATTATTTTTGTCCTATTTCCATAAAACTGCTGTTACTCACCTTCTGTTGGGAATCAAAGTGTGAAACTCATCTCCTGTGAAGTTCTGCTCACTTTTAGCACTGTCAGATATATTCTTGCTTTAATAGCTATTGCAGCTCATATTTACCACCCAGCTACTTTCTCAATGAAAATACTTCCTGCCCCTCGTATCAGGGGGCATAACATCCAAGCAATCCACTATGGAAATCCCAAGCTTCACATGATCAGTAATCATACAGTGTAAACCCAGCTGAGCTGAGAAAGTCTTTTGGTATTCTTCAAAACCAAGGATGAAACATGCCCAGGGGGCTGTTGTGTTTCATCCAAACCACCAAAGTTTGTGGGACTTAAGAGGGGGCCGGAGAAATAGTTTAAGTTTTGTCCCATTTCTGTATTGAGCGCATCAGGGTGGCTTGAATTTGTAACAGTTCATCAACCATGTTTAATGTTTGCAAACCAGCATGCTGATCCCACAGCCAGATCCATCTGCCTGTGCTGGGCAGGCCCTTCCTCTGCACGGGCAGATCTGGCTGCAGAACCTGCACCTGCCTCGGAGCAGCCAGAGCAGTGCTCTCCTCCGAAAAGTCGGAAGTGAATCCGCTTATGCCTAATCTCTAAATTAGTTTGGAAGCGAGTCTTTATTTTGTTTATAAAAACAAACAATGAAAATTGAATAAATATCTTCTGTATAAACGACTCCCTATTTTTTTCCAATAACTGCACTTTTTTTTAATCAGAGATAAACTAAAAAACAGTAATATCTAACAATGAAAAACAGGAACTGTACCTATTGAGAGTGCTTTTCAAGGTAGTTTGGAAGCAGTATTAACATATGACTCGGGGTCTGGCTGTTGTTATGATTGTTAGATTATGTTGTTTCCATTTTATTTATATTCTAGCTTAGAAGTGGTGGTTAGAAACCTGTTACAGTCAACAACAGGGCTTCAAGCCTGAGAAGCGTTTGTTAGCAGGACTACAGTCCCCAGCCGTGGATGGGTTTACTTATTTGATCCCTTAGAAAACAGAGTCCCTAGAAGTTGTATTGATTGTACTCCGGTCAAAACGATACGAGCAACATAGAGCAGATGCCAACAGCCAGGCCAACACCTGGGTTTTTTTGCATTTGTGGGGTACACCTAGGACTTGTTTCAGTATCCATTTGGTATCAAGATGCTTTGTACTTTCCAGTATTTCCAGGCATTAGAAGCATCTTAGTTCTGTGGGTACTTTTACATGGGAGGAGGAAAGAGCTAGGACTGTGTGAAGCACCAGCGTGCTTGCCGGGGCTATTACTAATACTGTTTTGCTTAAAACATACCATACCCAACCGCAGCAGTGCAAACCCCCACGGCCCCAGGGTCAGGCCGTGCGTGGTGGTGGTGCGCCTATCCCAACATGGAGCGCAGACTAGAGATGCTGGGGGGAGATGGGGGTGCATCGGTAAATGCCGCGAGCAACAACTGCGGCAGCCCCAAAGAGCTTAGCGGCGGCACGCGGGCGGGAGCGCGGGAGCACGAGGGCGCGCAAGCCGCGCGCGCCGCCGCGCCGGGATTCCCTCTGGGAATGACGTCCCGGCGGCGCGCGGCGATTGGCTGCGCCGCGGCGAGTTCTCCATTTATGGACACATCGCCCGCGCGGCCGGCATGGGGCAGCCGTTCCTGCCTCCGCGTTCCTTTATCCTTCCCCCGCCGGCGCGGGCCCTAGCGCTCGCGGGGCCGCCCCGCCCGCTCGGGGCCGCCCCGCCCCGGCGGTGAGCTGCGCGCGCGGGGAGGGCGGGCTCCCTCCCTCCCTCCGTCCCGGGGCGCCGGCGTGTCTGGGCAGAGCCGCGAGCAGCGGAGCGCGGAGGAGCCGCGATGGTAGGCGCGGGGCTCGGCGGAGCTGCGGACGGCTTTCGCGGGCTGAGCTGGGGGCAGCGGAGGCGGGGGCCTGGCGGCGGCGGCTCTCGGCGAGGAGAGCGTGGCTGCCTCGGCGCCTGTCTGTTGTGTTTCCTCGTGCTTTGCCGGGAAGGGGCTGCGGTGAGGGGGCGGTTGCGTAACCGGGGCCGGCGTGTGGGAAGCGAGGCCGTGCCAGGCACTTGCCGGGGCGCAGCCGGCCAGGAGCTAGGGGCTGCTGGCCCTGTGGACCCCGGGCGGGTGCCGCCGCCGGGGCACGGCGGCTTCGGTCTTCAGTCGCGTCCCGAGGCAGCCCGGGGCCGTCCGTCCCACCGCGCGGGGCTCGGGCAGGGCCGGTGGCCCCCCGCGCCGTCTGCGGAGCACAAGTCTCGTCTCCCGTTGTCTCTCGCCGTTGGGATCTGAAGAGGTTTTGCGTGTTGGTGTCCTCAAGTAGGAAAAATCTTGTGGGAAGGTAACGTGACGGCGTTGTTGAACAACAGGTGACGCATCTCCGCTTCGGAGGGTGCTCTTTGAGGGGTTTCTGCGGGGAGACCACCCCACCGAGCTGTTGTTTTCTGGCACCCGTGTCCGAGCATGAATGTCCGGTCCACTTGCGAGCGGATGGTCTGATGACAGGCAGCAAGAAAACTTAGGTGTGTGCAGCAGATGCAACTCCCGAAGCCAGGGTTGTTGGGCACTGCAACTGCTGGGTCTGTTAAATGTCTGGTATGATAAGGGGGTGCGCTATCAGTAAAACACATCAGTGCTAGGCTGAGGAAAAACTGAGGTTCAGCAGCTGAACCTGGTTTATCGTTAGTAATTGACTCCTGATGATTGATAATAGCTTTCATCCTGAAGTAATCCAAATAATGATTATGACTACCTGTTACACAAGAACTTAGAGTAAGTAGTGAAAAAGCCTATGTGGTAATAAACTAGGCTAAAATCCATAACCTTTAAACAAGTAATTTATTAAAAACTGTTCTAAAGTGGAATACTAAAGATCTGAGAGTTAAAACACTTGGAAAACTTTTTTGCATTATTTCTACTAAAGCTTAACTAAGGTTAAATTTTAAAAAACTGACCAACCTAGTCCTTGTGTATTCAGAGCTTTACTGACTTACGTGGAGTGTTAGCTTGGGCTCTTCACTTCCAATATCTTCTAAAGGGTGCCCCTCTTACTATCAGTGCCTGAGCTTTGACTACCTGAGGCAAGTACAGTTGTGCCTGGTTACACCTATGTTGAGCACAAGTCTTTGCTTTAAATAAAGCATTGCAGAGGTTAGGAAGCTAAAATTTCTGTCACAGTCAGGGATAGTGATGCCACCAGCTCTTGCAGTCCTGTTATCGGTAAGAAGCTTTGAATAAGATAGTACATGTGTTCCCTGTGAGTTGATTGTTTAGCCAGGTGGTTCAAATCAACTCTTTATAACCTTTGCTCCTCAGTACTTGCTAGGTCACAGATACCTGTGGCACTTACAGACTTCCTGGTAGAGATTATGTATTGTTGCCTAGGTTGCTGACATGTTACATGGGTTTGGAAGTCTTTGGTGCAGGTCCTTCAGAGATGTCTACTTGTTAACAACAATACTTTGAGATCAGTGAGTCTGTTAGTTGATCTGCTCTGGACGCCATTAATTCCTTTTTAATGAAAGGTTTTAATCAAAATATAGTTCTTGTAAATACACATAACTAATTGGTAACATATTCAATGAGTTTTACTTTATCAAAGTAAGAGAACTAGTTTCTTCTACAAGATATCTTTTTTAGGGAGCTATTCAGGCAGTTATTCTCCACCTTTTAATTTGATACTGAAGTAGTCTTGAATTAATTTTTTCACTGTGAGATCTCAAGCTAATGTGGACTACATTTTTTAAGATTGTCCGTAGGTAATGATTACAACAAAACCAGAAAAGATTGTTTTTAAAAGTACTGCTTTTTATAAGAATTATGCCCAAACAATTGTTTGATAATCATTAGAAGGTAGTATTTTGTAGCTTAGAAAGCCGGCAGAAGGATTGCCTGGCAGGACTTACACTGACTGCTTACGAACATGAATCATGCTACTAATATCCTGAAACTTTATACTCGCTGTCTGTGCTGTATAAAAAATTCACATTATTTCCCTTATTTTTGTCTTGATAATTTTGATTTCTGTGGAGGGGGGAAAAAGCAGAATGTCATAGGAGTGCTTTGTGTTCTCTAAATTAAATCTTTTCTGCCATATTGTCTCTGTAGGCCTTAGAGCGAACTTTTCCTCTACTGACAGGGTCCACAGTGCAGGGTGCTGAGTTACCACTGACATGCTTCTCGGGCAGCCTGATACAGCAGAGCATATAAAGGTGATGCTGGTGTTAATGTGCCGCCTTCTCTAGCCTCTGTGCCGTGGTGCTTTGCCCCACTCAGGTCTGCTGGCAAGATTGTGCAGCTCTGTGCAACTTAGCAATACGTATGCACCTTTTTGCTAGTTTATTTTTAATCCAGATTAATATCTATATCCAGTTAACAGTGTGGTTTCAGGAGGGGATCTGCAGACATGGAATGGGTGAGCTGTTTTATGGCTGTATGCTGCGGTACAAGGTGGGAATGAGCAGCAGTGGGGCAAAACTGCATTAAAGCTGACAGTTTTAAGGAACGTGTGGCATCTGTTGAAATTTTTCTCCTGAAATGCATCCATTTTTTTGTTAACTTTGTGTTTCAATTTTTTAAATTTAAAATAAACTACAGCCTCTAATGGTTTAGCTGCGACTTCAAAGTCTTCAAAAATGTGTATTATGTAAGTGTAAAGTAGTCCCACTCCAGTGACGGACTAGATTCTTAATGTTCAGGAAACCTCTCAGCAAAACTAAGCTGAAGCTTGCCTGAAGTGAAATGTAAGGTCAGGTGAACTTTACACAACTTCTGCTTTTATACTGTGAGTTTGGACCTTCATAGCGTCATTAGGTAGTTCATGGAGATGCATTGGAGGATCTTATCTGGAGTTGCATAGGGAATCTGTATCATGTTACAAAAATAACCTTGTCACGTTAATGTGACAATGTGATCTTGAACCTTTCGTTTAAAGTAGCTCTGTAGTCTTCAGGGAAAGATTGTTCCCCTGAGTACTGTCAGCTGGCTTTGACTCTCTTAAGGATTAAAACATTGAACATTAATCAACAAACATAATACTGTTTCTAAGGCATAAACTGCTACCATATTTATTTAAAAAATAAACAAACAAAACAAAAAACAACAACAAAACCCAAACAAACAAAAAACCACCACAAAACCAACTAAACATCACAACAACAACCCATCAGTCATGTAACTTTGCCAGCTTTTGCATAATCTCTGTTCTAGATTACTTCTACTGAAGTTTTGTACCACTTTGTTGGGGAGGGTGAGAAGGGAAGGCTCCAAGAGAAAGCAGGTTCAGCAGTATCTGGAGTAACTCACAAATTGTTGAGCAAGCCAGGGTTATTTAATTCTCTAACGTTAAGAAAAAAAAAGTGTTCATATGTTGCCTTTAACCAGCATTTCAATGCCAAGCATTTTTCTGTAGCACTGCAGTCAGTATGTGCATTTTATCTGGGCATATTTGTTGCCTTCCTGTTTCCACCTCTTCAACAAAGATGGAAGGGTTGAGTCTTAAAAAGGAACCTTTTTATAGCAGTTCAACATAGCTTGACATCAGCAGAGGTCAGATATTTATAGCCCAATCCAGCAAGATGCTGGGGATGTCTTGATTATACGTAGTGCCCATGAAAGTCTGCAGAAATGAAAATGACTCAATTAGCCTGAAAGGACTTAGTAGGCTTTAGGATTTGGTCCTAAAATAGCTAATGTGTGATGTGATCTGGGACCTTATACTATCTTAAGTCTTTCCTGCAAGAAAGTCACAAGCAAGACACTGATGCTTCTGTATTTGAAGGGTGCTTTTCTGTCTGGTGCTGCAGACAGTAGCATAAGCTCCAACCTTGCTCTCTGCCAAATGTGGAATAGTAGAGGGTAACAGCATGTGCTTTGCGTTATGCCTAGAGGTGCATTAATGGAAAAATCTTCCAGCTATGTGGTGTTTCTGTCTGGCTGATATATAAAATATAATAAAACACAGTAGCATGTTCAATAGCAAAGCTAGTGATTCATACTTGATGTGTTTTGTTTAGGTTTACATTGTGTGCATGCTTGTGTCTGTTTCTTTCTGGTTTAAACCTCTAGAATGGTTTTGGATATATTGTGTATGTTAGAGCACTTTTTCAGAAAACACGAAGGTATGCAGAATGTTACCCAAATGCAGCTTTTGCAGCTGAAAACTGAACACATGATTGTGTATGTATGTACATCTTAAGCATTTTTCTCATAATTTCTTTTGCCTTCCAGAATTGCTTTTTTCCCCCCTCCATATGTAACTAGCTTGTTGTGAAGGAAATGGGGTGACAATGCTATTAGTAGTTTAACTAAACTATTTGCAGCCACTTTTTCTTAACTTGAAGGGATAACTTGCCCCTGTCTTACTGCCTCGTCTTAAAGCATTGCTGCATATGTGAAATGGGGGAAGTTAAAACAAGGTTTTTAGAGTCTTTGTGGTAGCTAGCCAATGAAATGTTGTCAAGCTTTTACTGAGTTCTCAGTGAAGTCTTAGTAATATTCTCATCTTAACATGGAAAGTATGTTTCCTTGCTTGAAACACTAAGAAGTTGCACATCTCTTCAGAGAAGTCTTCTCAGCTCCTTTTGTAATAATTTTAAATATTTTTCCTTCATAAATGCCAGTTTAATCTCTTCCCAGTTTTAGGAGTTAGTGTAAAAGTGATATCGATCTAGATGGTCATGCACTGCTCTACTCAAGTTATATCAAAGAATAAAGGTTTTTGTACTTTTCTATTCCCAATTTCAGCATAAGGAATCAGAAATGCCTGCATGTTTAGATTTGCCTTCTAATATAGTATGCATGTATTACTAATGTATAGATACAGAACATGTAAATAAACATCTTCAGAGCTACAGAAGAATCCTTTATATCAATAAAACCTGATTAGTTTTAGTTGCTGCATCTGATGAGGAAGGGAGCAAAAAGGTAAGAGGTAATCTTTCCTCCTAAGCTCCTAGCTCTTACACTTAGTTTGCCAAGGACCCTGGGTAACCCTAGGAGTGAGCTTACTGTAGTTATATGAAGAGTTCTGACACAGATCATTGTAGTTCTACTGATAGAGGCTAGCCTGGGATCTGGCTTACTGTGTTGGCCTGTAAGTTGTCAGGTTTTTGCTTACCCTTTGGTTCTGGTTGTTGCCACAATACATGGCTTATAAATGACAAATTGACCTGCTTTCCTTTTCGGTTTCCTAAAATGCTATTGTAATGCAATAATGCAGTCTGCTTTTTTAGGAAGCTGGATTCTGGATCTAGATGGTGTGTGGCTACTGGAAAGCATTAAGAGCTATGTTAGGGATTTTGCACCTAATTAAAACGGGTTTTGTTCTGGGAGTTAACAGTGCAAGACTAGAAGGAGTAAAATCAAAGAAGCAGTTCTCAGAACTGGGAAGACTGTGTGTGTATGTGTGTGTCTTACAAAAATAAGGATTTGGAAAATAGTTCAGTCCCTCTGCAAATACAGAAATCACCAGGCATAGGCTTTGGCATGCACCCCTTTGGCAAGGGTTGGCTTGCACTATTGTTAGCTTTTTGAATGAAGCCACTTTGTACTATATAAAGTCTCACCTTGAATATAAGCAAAAAAGGCTTACATCAGTGTAAAAGGCTAAAGCTTTTGGGGAAAATCTTGTAAAGGTTCTCTTACACATTTTCTCATCTGTTGGAGGTCATTCATTTCCTCACTATCCCATTGTCTGCCAAGGAGCTTTTCTGGTCGATGCTGGTCACTAGCAAATGACCAGCATTCCTATTACTCCTGTGGAAGTGTCTCTTTTTTTTTTTTTTTTTAATTGCTTGTGTATGGGCTGCTTGCTAATTTTTGAAACCGCTGTAGCCGAAGGACTCTGTTAGCTGTTGTATGTTGTTTGGCTTTTATTATTTCCACTACATGGGTGTAAAAGTATTTACAAATATCAGAGAAACATGGCAGAAAGTAAACAAGAATTTTCTCCCTATCTTAAGATCAGAACTGAGAGCTGTCTCTTACCTCTGACAAGTTGTTTAGACATTCACCTCACCTAATCGTTAGGACTCTTGTGCAATCTTAGCCTCCTGTTGCACTCCTTGGGGGAGCTTGGGTGTGAGGAGCTGTATTTTAGTCAGACCTTCCTGGGCTCAATTCAGTCTTTCCCATCTCCTGCTCCCTTCCCCCACGTTCCTGAGATGCCGATCACTGTCCTGCCCAGGAAGTACAGCTATCGCTCATCTCCTGACTCATCCTCATCTTTTAGCTTTCCTATCCTCTACCTACTGATCTCCTCCCCTTCTCCTACCTTCACCTCTTCAAAAATGCAAATACCCCTTGGGGAGACCAGGTGTGTGGTCATGTCCTGGCAGTGCATGGGATCCGTTCTCTCTGCTTCACTGTCATTATTGTGGTAGAAAAAGGTTTCTTTAGTCTATACTTTAGTCTAAAGCGTTTCCACATGCTGAACCTTACAGGTGGTTTCTGCCTATTTTATTAAATATGCTTCATACAAATGTGTAAATGGCTTTGGGGTTTGACTGCTTCAGGTACAACAGCAAGTACATCTAAGCTCAAGATTATTTAATGTAAATAGCCTAGGAAGGGGTGTGTGGTCAAGGATCTTTTTGCAAAGACATAGTGGCATTTAATTGGCATTAAAACCATTGGTGGATTGGGTTCATAAACTGTAAAGTGTATTTCTAAAAAAAAATTCTGAATTGAAATTTTTTTAATTGAAACTGAAGATGCTTTTTTAAACAAAGCCAGTGGGAGAGCTGACAAGGAAAGCAGTATTGGTAATTGGAGCATGAGTCAGAGTTATCGTCAGAAGTGATGCTTATTGGGAAGCATACTTAAGAGGTGCTTCTAAGTACGAAGAATTACCTGCTAACATAACTTACTAAATTCAACAACTAAATGTGAACTTTAAAGTTAAAGCCAGACATTAGTGGATCTTCATGGTCAACACCATTCTGGAAGTGTAAAAAGGACTATAAAATAGGTCCGGTGCTCTGCTCTCCTGTCATCTGGGTGATTCTTCAGCTGCCAGAAGTGTCTCTGGTGAAAGCTACTTCTGGCTGTCAGGGGAACAATGCGAAAGGTGACAGCTTTATACTCTTGGGGTGGGATGACGATAGATCTCTTTCTTTAGCCTACTTCATCAAAACAAAGGAACATTAAATGGTTTATGCAAAAGCATGTGCTTCTAGAAGCTCTTTTGATGCTTTGTTCAGCAATCTGAAATCTAAATGAGAGGTTTTTGTTGGCATCCTTCAAACAGGACTAGCAGTCTTGTAGTGACTAGCTGCACTTGTCCCTGTACAGGAAGTGTGAGGGGTTTTTTCCTTGCCAGCTCAGAACCACTCACTGAATCACCTCCATCAGCTGAGCCTGAGTCTGTATGTAACCAGTTCTCAGTCAGCCGTGTCTAATTTAAGTGTTGAAGTCATATTCAAGTCTGAACAATGCAGCCTGATATCCTTTATAAAACATGTCAAATGTTCTTAACACTCAGGATTTTAAATCTTTCATGCATGCGTCTTATGAAATAATATGCTGCCAGATGTTTGATCCTGCACCTAGGACAGTCTTCTGTTTTCAATCTGACATTCCACAACATTTGTGAGGCTTTAAATTCTAGGCAGTTTACCAGTACACGCTGTTATCTTTTGCAGAGATTTATGTCTTTTCCTGTGCTTTGAGTTGTATATTGCTAGTAGCCGAAATACAGAAAGATGGAAGTTGGGACCTCTTGTCAGTAATATATTTGCAGTGCCAAGCAGTAGTCAAGAATTTGTTTCATCTTGTTTTGTTTTTTTTTCCTGCCTTGAAGGATACAAGTCTGCACAAATGCCTAAGCGCTTGCAAATTTGCTTTTGCAATAACTCTTAACCCTATGTTATTCCCAACTTTGTAAAGAAGTATGCTGATACAAAGTGTATTTGAATTTCTTTTAACGAGTGCTGCCAACACATTTAAAGTCCTTTGGGTTGTGCCCCCTGTATACTCTGATAGTTCATTTGGTATGAAAGTAACACTGGTCTGGGGGGTTAGTAGGAAGATTCTAAGGACAAAAGTTTACCTAGGTATTGTAAATTTCATTTGCTAAGTGAAAGCAATGTTCTTGAGGCATATTGAAGGAGTACTTTCATTAAACCTAATCTTAAAGGCCATTTCATGGTACTCAAAAGCAAGTGCATACTTTTTAAAGTTTGAGTATTTGTGTTTTTCCTTCAGTATTTGAGAAGAGTTTGATCTGTCTGTTTATCAGTCATGAAAGAATTTGTTTTCCTGTACTGCATCCCCAACTGTATTCAGTACATACCTAAAGAAAGGGAAATGTGCAAAAGTATTTATAACAGTAATTGAAAACAGTCATACTTACAGTACAGATATACTTAAATGGGGGATTTCAAATTTTGTGAGATTCATTCCAGAAAGGATGAAAAGCTACAAAACCACCCATCCTTGCTTTCTGAGCACAGAGGTACTAGCTGTCTAGATAGTCAGAATTTAATAAATAATTCTACAGTATCTTCTGGTGAGGACAATGAAATATGGACTTTGTGTAGTTATTTCTGCTGTCTTGGTATTGGCACTTACAAATTGCTATCTAAATACAGATCATGTTTTTGAAGGAACTAGTGATAGGATGCGATCATCTAGGGAAAAAACTAATTAGTCACGGGAATCCATCGTTGTATTAGACTCTTGTATCATATTTAGTTCTATAATTTTTGTTGATTCTTGATGGTATAGTTTTTATGGAAGCAAGTTAGATTGACACAGTACTCCTGTCAGGAAACTTCTGATATCTTTCCTACCATAATTTGAATTAAAAATTTGGATACTCTGGAAACTGATGTATTACAAAGCATGATTTTATTACATATAGCTTCTATACCATATAATATCCTGCTGACACTGTTCTTGTGTAAACTTGGTTAGTTTCTGAATTGGTTTAATCCATGAAAACAAATGTTTGACTTTACCAATTAAAATACAGTAGTCCCACTAAGAACAGAATTACTTCAGCTATTTTTTTTTTTCTCCACTTAAAAACTGTGTCTCGTGCACAGTCATGTTTCCAGGACTTGATGCTGTATTGTTGGTAGTCTCCAAAGCCTTTTTCAGTGCTTCCTTTCAACTTTAAATATACTCTGGGAACTACTATATTGGTCAATAATTGCTAGATTCAGCAAACCAAAGATTCCTACAAAAACATTCTGGTCTTTGCAGTGGAAAAGTCAAAATAACTTCTAAGGGTAGGGCAACTTGGATGTTTTCAGTTTTTGAGGGTATCCTGGCTGTTCTTTGTGTAACCTGCAAGACTTGAGTAGACTGGAGTAAGGTGACTTTTTGGAATTGATTGGCCTTGGTGGAAGGGGAAGTATAAGCCTACTGCTGCAGAATAGCAGCGTAAACCTGCTGAGATGTCTATGGCAAAAGAGCTAAAAATGCATAAATCTGTCCTTAACTGTATCCAAACTGTTAGCTGTTTACTTGCTCTGCAGTGGCTGTTGGCTTTGCAAAGCATCTCTTCCTGCTTCTTCCTCAGGTAGCCAAGAGTTCCTAATTACAGATGCTTAAAGCCCCCATTTGCTAGTTGTGCTAGTAAGGGGTGTGAGGAGGAACATTTTTCTTCCAGCTAAGTGATGGGACTTAGCGGGCCCCTCAGGGTTCATATTCGATGGCCAGTGTCGCATTTGACTTACCAATGGTTGAAGGCAAAGTCCCTGCAGGAACAATGTTTCAGAACCCTGTAAGGACCCAAGTCCAATTCTGTCGGTGATCCTAGGTTATAGGAATAGACTATCAGCAAATAGACTTTGCTCTTAAAGTTGGAGTTGTGGTAACTTCTACAGACTGTGCTATTTGTTGTTGTGTTTTTTCAGATGAATTACGCTTGACACAGGGGAAAAGTGAACTCAAATGTCATTTGTAACAAATGGAGGTCCTGTTATGACACTGCTTATGTCTATGGAGGTCTGATTTGAGATTTGGCCTTTAATGAGCAAAAACTTGAGTTCCATTTAAAACAGAGTTGTGGGGGGGGGGGAGGGAGGATGACTTCATTGTAGGAGAGACCACTGCTTTTGCTATTTTGCTGTGGTTCATTGTTTTTTGTCGCAGTGTTGGGTTCCAACCACAGAGTTCAAGGCATGATCATTTTCAGATGGGAGGATAGGGATGGGTCTTCAGCAGAGCAAGTCAGATTAGAAGCGTACCTAACCGAGTGAAAGAGGACTTGGCGGTGCCTGAGTATCCAATATGCGGAACTCGGGATATATGTTGAGTACCTGTTTCTAGCAATTAAGTCTCATTTCTTAAGCAGTTTAGATACTTGTCTATAACTGTCACTCTTGTCTTACAGCACTATGTAATAATGTGTATCTACATGACAATAAAGGACTAGATCCAATGTACTGGAGGAAATAAGAATTTGCCCAGTTTGATACTTGCTTTAAATAACAATTAAATCAGCATATATGATGCTATGTGGTTAACAAAACTTACATTTGATACAACTGAAAGGGGTTCTGTCGTGGTTTAAAAAAGTACATACAATAATGGAGATTAATCTGTTCTAGCTTAAAGCTGCCTTCAAACATGCAGAACATGTATTCTGTGCAGAACTTACCACAGTCTCCACTGACCTTGGCCTCAATTTCAGGAATATGTTTAACAAAGTGCGTGAGCCTCTTGTGAGGCTACAAAGTGGTTAAACTTCAGTAGCACACAGTAGTAGAGAATGGATTAATTATTTCATGTAGATAGTACTATTGTTAACTGACAGTTTTAATATTGAAAGGAATACTTAGTTTACGAATTCTTAGTGTCAGTTACCCAGCTGACTTCTCCAGAAGTCTTAAAGCTGTTCCCACGAGTACTGCTCTTTAAAGCTTTTCTAGTGGTAAAGAGGAATTCTGGTTCCAGGGCTCTTATTAATGCCTGAAATACCAGCACGCCCAGTCCACAGAGACCTGATCTCAGTATGCAGAGTAAGTTCATGACCAGCAGTGGTTTCTTCCTGTAGTTTACTTTGTGTTTGTATTCTTGGTTCATTCTAGGAACAGTTGAGAGGAAACAGAACAACAGTGGCTACTTATTCCCATATTTGGTATTGTTCTAGACAAAATGAACATCCTTCCTCACTAAGAGAGGGGTGATACAGTCTTTCTGGACAATCTAACCTTCCTCAAACCATGGGTTAATCTTGCAGGGTCACATCAGGTCTATTTTCTTTGTAGCTGTGTACAGTGCAGTTTTCTATGTGGAGTTATAGTGATGTTAAGCAGTTAGGTGGCACTAATGGGATGGATTAAGATAAGTGGGCCTGCATCTTCACAATACTAAAAGCTTGTCTTTACATAGTTACAAGTCCTTGTTCTACAGCAGAGCTTCCCTTGGTCTGTACATTAGTAGTGGTGTATTTTAAATTATACAGAATTTGAATTAGTGGAGGTTACAAAGTACTTTTATTGAGATGAACACTCAGCCTTTAATTGCTGGTAGTGGAAGAGGAAAGAATAATTACAACATCAATGTCAGTTGCACCTCCTAACTTGTTCCTTGTTTTTTTTTATTGAGAACCTGTACTTGGATGGGCTCATATTGTATTCTGTATTCCCAGTATAGATTTGGGGGTGGCAGAGGGAACCCCAAGCCCTAAACCTGGTTTCTTAAACAGCCACTAATAAAGCCATATTGAGAAAGAAGCAAATACAATGTACTTCAGAAAAGCATTGTAATCACTACAAATGTACTCACTACTTCCTGCTGAAATAGTTAGCTGTCTCACCTGCTCGCATTCAATTCACCAATTTGTAAGAATACAAAATAATTCTGTGACAGCAGATTTTGATCTTTAGTTTAGGAGTCCTGAGCTTGACCTCCTCTTGTTCTTAAGTGTTGCAGTCTGTACTTAAACTCAGACTAAATAAAGTTCAGCTGCATGTGTCAGACTGCCCAAAATTAAGCCATTATGGATACAGTCTTGACAGAACTAAAACCTTCCAATTCTGGATAAGAAAGGAATGTCTGAAACCCACCCAGAAGAGCAGAACACAATACAAAATTTGAAATCCCTGTTTCAATGACATAGCACAAGTTTATAGACTTAAACAACTTTTTTCCCAGTCCTGCAAGCTTCTTTTGTGGAAAGGAATTTAAGAGCTGTTTATTCTGAAAACAGTCTTAACTGTGTGAAAGACGACAAGTGCTGAAGCAAGTATATTTGGGCTGTATTGACAGTACAGCCTGTACTCTTAGTGTATAGGCAGATGCTTCATAAACCTTTTGCCGTCACTAAGGATGTTCTGGTAAATTTGTTCTGAAGGTAGTAGTTTGAATGTGATAGAGAAGCATGTTGTTACCACAATTAATGAATTAGTCATGAATAGCTATTTAGTCTGACACACCTCGAGAGTGTTCACCTACTGAAATCATGTTTTCTTTTGTTCAGATAATTTCTTAATGATACAGGCTGATGCATTTTTGCACCTGAGGCTATTAGGTAACTTGTTCGCTTGACTTGTCCAGTACATGGGTCTGTTCTCAGACCAGAATACATTTAAAACTGAACAAGCAGTTAGCAGGCTTATCCTGCTACTATATAGTAGGGTTTTTCTTTGTGCTGAGTGTGGCTAGAGTCCAGCCTGGGACTTCAAGGGACAAAGCAAGCTGAACTGCTCCCATCAGTTTGATTGTAACCTGCCTATTGTGGTTTGTACTGGATCTCTGATACTCAAGAACAGTTAAATAGCTCATAACTTAGTACAGAGGGAAAGGGACTTCAATCAAAAATACCAGTGGTAATTTTCTACTGTTCTAGAATGCACTTAAGACTTTGGGGAGTTCTTCCTAGTCTGCACTTCAAAATATGTAGCTGGAGAGTCAGTAATTGGGATGTTAACTACCTGTTGTGAGGTAGCTATGGTCATGAATTTTACATCTGAAGCAGACAGTATTTTGGAAGAATATCTATTTTTATTTCAAAATTATTTTACCTGGGGACTACAATTAGATCTTAAAGTTAGAAGTCAAGGTTATTGGTTTTTTCCCCCAGGGCTTTGAAAGTATTTTGTCATTCTGCTCTTTACAGATGTAGAGTAGTAGGCTAACTATAAAATACTAATCCTGTTGCTGTTTGCTCATTGAGAGTGCAGGTGTACAAACAGGAAAAGAAGAAACAAAGGGGAAGTTAGTATCATCTGATTGCCAAAACAAAAAAGCACCAATTCAGTAGCTAAAATTATGTTCAAGCTGGTAACAGGATACAGTGAACAATGAAGAATGTTTTTTACGTTCTGTAGCTAAATGTGTCCTTTTAGGGCTTGTTTTGCAATTATTCTTGACCAATTGAAACTCTTGAGGCTGGTAGAAGTCTACCTCATTTAAATTAACCCACTTACTTTTCTTGGCATGATATCTCAATGAGATGCCTAGTCACTTATTTTTCATTCTTGGTATTTTTGAAGACTTGGAAATATACTCAAGAACTAAAACTACTCATTTTTCTAAAGGTTTTTTAAGTCAGTTAGGGCAAGTCAGGACATTTGAGTGTTAGAACTGGCAGGTGGGAGAGTACTTTCTGTTGTTCTATCCATTTGCTGCTGTAGCTGTAATAAAACATACTATTTTCCCCTTTATTCCTGTTCCTGTCTTCCAGTCTCTAGTGTGACAGTGTGTGAGAACCTCACTGAAGTACCAAAGCTGTGCAGAGCGTCCATGATCACTCTCTCTGTGGATGTTGTTTTGTTCTGGTGCTATTTTAATAAGAAAGTACTGGGGAATATATCTAAGGGGCATATTCCTAACAGCTGCCATGGTCTCTGTGTTGTGGAGCTCTCCTAGGAGCCTAAATAATATATAGTGTGTGAGAGGGCTAGAATCATCTGCTGGTTTTGACAGACAATGTATCCAAACTACATTGTGCCCTCTGTGATGGAAGTATGACTTGGTCCACAATAGGCTGAGTGACAGATCTTACTTTCTCAAATAGGAAAGAGAATAAGAGGAATAAATCTAAGAGGGAATGGTGGAATGGTCTGGATTGGCGACATGGTGTGAGCCTAGCCTGATCCAGGCAAGCTGCTCCTTCAGTTCTACCTTAGTACTCTTTCTATCTCTTTACAAGCCTTCAATATTGCTGATGAAACTGGTTCAGTCTAACATCATCTCTGATTGTAACCTTGTATGGGAAACCTGTGCTTGTCCTCGTTCCCATTGGTCAGCCATATGACTGAAATACTCGGCCTGACTCTGTGGTCTTACCTCTTGGCTTCTGCAGTTGTCTTCCACAAGCTTTCCCTTCTACATCTTTAACTTTCAGGTCCTCTGTCTTCAGCTGCAAATCCCAAAGGTGTGATTTTGTGGGGTTTGTCCCTTAAATGTTACCTGTAATAGTATGTATTGTGATGTGTAAGTTATGCCTTTACTAGTAGTTCTAAACTGGTTTAACCTTGTCCAGACAACAGTTCTTAAGTGGTGTGTGTAAACATTGGAACATTTTTCTGGTCCCTTTTAAAGTGCAGATTTCTATGGTAGCGCATGCTAAAGGGAAACTTGCAATGAGACACGTTGTATAAAGACAAAGAAGTGCTGTTTTGTACTTTGCAATAAGGTGATGGAGATGAAAATGGGTGTACAAATGTTATCTCCATTCATGAACCTGGTTATATGAGTAAGTCATGTTATTCTTACATGTTTCATATACACAGGCATTTGACTTTAACAGTAGATTAAAAATGAATTTTTATCTTCGTAGTACTGCTTACAGTTACTGCTACGGGGTGTTGGAGAATTTTTAAGAGTGCAGTAAAATATACACACTACTCAATTTGTGCATTAGCACCAAATTGGCAAAACACCACTGAGGATAAATCTCTAATAGGAATCTATGAAATAGTTGGTGTTAGATATTGCCTGTATACCACAGATCAGAAGTGTGTGTTAAAAGATCCAGGAAAGCCCTTCTGTCATGCTAGCCATTACTGTATGATTTAAAATGCAGAGTATTTTTTCGAAGCTGCTGTCAACGCTACCTAAAGCAATACAACTACTTTAGAACTGGACTCTGGAGTAAAAAAAAAAAACAAACGTATTCTTGCAAAATGTTCCCTGGCACCTTTAATACCTACAAATAACTGAAACCTCTTTGACATTTTATTTGGAAGGTTTTGTTCCTTTTGATAGCCCTTCTGCTGAACCAGTGGGCTGTTACTGACTCATCAATGACTAAATTACTAGTCTTGCTCTCTTTAGAAACTTTACCTGATGCTCTCCCATGCAAACTATGTAAATCAACCCTTGCTAAACATTGAGATTTGACAGGAGCAAACTCCAAAGCAAGATAGCTGCAGGCTGCCTCCTGTTCTTTCATACTGTGTTTCAGTGGGAAGAAAATGATTCTGGCAGTCAGATGTTGCACAAGGAGAATGCAGAAACACATCTGCATGTCTAATTAATTTACAGATTTTAAGAGGTGCTTTCATTAACTGCATGAGGTATGCTTAGCTGCACAACATAGTTTTTCATACGGTTGTTCAGATTAACGTTTTGTAGGGGAAAGAAAAAGGCACAGGCAGAGGGCTGGGATGGTTAAAGATCACATGCCTGATGTGTGATGTATTTTTCCATTATTGCTTCACTAGATGATACATAGAAGTGTGCATGTTAAAGGAACCTTGTAGAAAACAAGCTTTTCTCAGTTACTGTACTTCAAATAAACCAAAGCATGTAATGGCATCAGCAGGGGTTTTGAGAGTGGGAGTGTGAATCCCAAACCTACATCACTAAATGACCAACCTTATAGCTTCACATCCCACCTCATTTGCTGAAATGGTTAAAGCATTCCATGCCTTGTGCCTTTATCCCCTTTTCCA
The DNA here is from genome assembly GCA_035582835.1 of Phoebastria nigripes. Lineage (NCBI taxonomy): Eukaryota > Metazoa > Chordata > Aves > Procellariiformes > Diomedeidae > Phoebastria > Phoebastria nigripes. The sequence continues at coordinate 276,247 of JAYKAV010002770.1, forward strand.
TCATATGCTTTAAGTCATATACCAGGATAGCATTCTGCCCTCGGTGAATGACCTCGGTGGGGGTGAATGGCCCACTCCTTATGAACACCAGTACTATACCCAGTAGCATTAGAAGTAGTAGGAGATGACATGGCTGTGAACTGTGTACTCTGGCCTAACTTCACTCCTGGTCTACAGCTACTTCTAAATGCTACGGTAACGTGAGGAAACATTACATGTGAAAACCTAACAGTTTTTCACTAAATAAAATTGAATTGAAATCAATAGACATCTGAAATGATAGAGTGAGATTTCATGGTACTGCATATAAAACTTAAAGATTTAATAGGAAACTGTAAAGCGGGTTATCCATCTACATATTAAAAAAACTTAACTAGATGAGGCATTCTAGAGCGCACAGGCTTTTAGATGCATGTTTCTGCATTTAAATGCAGTATGGCCTACAGGAGAGACATTTTGTATTGCTTATATTATAAACAATTCACAAATTTTACTAAAGAATGGTTTCTACTAGTGTGTGGAAAAACCTAAGGAAAAAACCCTGAGGCTTTCCTTAATTAACATAGGTGATTCTAATAGCTTTCATTAACTGGATGTATTAACAATGGAGTGAGTCTGAAATACTAAAAATTGTATTATCAATAGCAAAGACTTGCAGATTTGTTCAGCTGCTGGCAGCCTTTATACCTTGCTTGTTTAAAAAAAAAAAAAAATCCATTTGTGTAATGAATTACTCTGGTCTTGTTGGATTTGGTCTTATTGGACTTAGTTTTGTTGATACTTTTTTGTGTGTGTTTGTGAAAGGTTACCTTGGAGGATGTTTGAAGCAATGAAACAAATGTCCTTCATTTCAGTGTGGCAGATTAGATGGAATCTGTAACTTAAGGTTTCGGCTAGTCTTCCGAAATCTGACATGTGCAGGCAAGGGGGAAAACTTAAGATGTGTGGATTATGTCGTCCTGTTTTTTTTGTTTGTTTGTTTTTTGTTGTTGTTTTTTTAAAATTTAAAAAAGGATGCTATCTATAAAAATGGATAGGCTACCTCAGAACTGTCTTTCCTTACAGTCCTGCAGGGACAAACATTCATAGTTGGCCTGGATACTTTTTGCAGAAGCAAGGGGAGAATGGTTTTCTTTTCAACAAAACCGAACTAGGCATAAATAAAACTGGCAGAATAGGTTGGCAAGTTATTACCAATACTTAGCTATTTCATGGTTCTTTGTTCTTTTTTAATTATGTGTTCATAATTAGAAGAATTTTGTTTTCGAAAGCCTCAATGAGTTTTATTTTAGGTGTTGAATAATTCATGCTAAACTTTGTTTACGCATTGTTTATGGCACCAAAGAACCTCAACAACTGATTGAAAAAAGGCTTACCACATTCCTTTATTCAATTATCCTCTGGTTAATAACAACATTTAGACAGAACTATCTTGGCAAAATCTTAGCTATGTTTATATAAAGACTGGTACTATGCCGAGCCTCAGCATTGCATTATGAGGGCTGCCCAAATCTTTCCCATTCCTGGATTATTATTTTTTTTTCTAATTCCATGGAAAAATGTTCCAACACACTTTAAGTTTGTCTCCAGTTCAGCTTTTTCTTTTTTGTAAGGGCCCTTTTCTTTATTTTCAGGTTTGTGTGGATGGGCCAAGTACAAGCAGCTTGATTACAAAATGAGCTGTGCTGGAGTGTTTTATTAGGTTTATTCATAGAGGTTAAAGTGATGTTTGTCCTTAAGAAACTTTCTGAAGACTGACTTCTTCAGACTCTGCTAGTGATGGTTTGTGGTAGTATCAAGGAATAGCTTAGTTTTCTGTAAATTATTATCAAATCTGGTAACTGACACTGGCCACAAGGAGTTGTCTGGGATAACAGAGGAAAAAAATCTCACCTGAAATCGCTTGGAAGAACTTGCCTTCAAGTTCATATCTAAATTTTTTTTTCAAAGGAAGAAAATAGATTTTTATGAAAATAGTCTCATAAATATAGAAACATGTACTGCATCAGTACCTTGGCATCTTCTCATGTGTGTTCAAACATCATAGGTCAATGCTTCAAAAGTTTATTGCATTGACTTAAAATCCTGGTTGTCTAAGAATCTCAAATAATCATATTGTCATGAAATTTAGGGAAAACAGCAAATGTGCAGTAGTAAAGAAAGGGCAGTAGTTGTGGTCTGCAGACAATGGCAGTGTCTTTGTTGCTGCACATATCTATCTTTCTGAATTAGCAGAAGATTCAAAGTCTGGCCTGCTTCTTAGCCAGGACTTGGAGCTGCCTGTTCTGAGCCATTCTCAAGAACAGCTGAGCTACAGACATCTGCTGCTTCAGAAACCAAAGGTCAGCTGAGACAGGAACGAGTATTGCTCACAGGAAGAAGGGACAAAACCAGGCAGCTGTGTAGTAGCAGAATTAGAGATTGATCTCAGACAGTATGAAAATGGGATAAAGCTCTTTGTCCCTTCCAGCAACTGCAGTGAAAGACCTGAAAATGGACCTGCAGGTTTAGGATTATCCAAAGGCTAATACAGCATGTTGAACCCTTAGTTGGCACCAGGAAAGTCTGTAGAAAGTGTCAATATTTCTTTCTTAAGAAGTTGGGTTTCATTACTGCTCCTGGAATGCTCCTGACACTTTATTTTTTTTCCTTCTGGTTCTCAGTCTAACTTACAGGTGCCTCTGTTTCTAGGTCAGATGTGAGGAAGGCAAAGAAACTGGTCTGGAAGGAGAAATATATTGGAAGGGTTTGTCAAAGTTCATGACAGCCCTGTGCAGAGTAATTGGAAATAATGCTAAGGTGAACTCTAACGGGTACCCGTTCACCGAATATCTCTGTCCATCTGCATGCCCCACTCATGATGACAGTGCACAGCTGAGGAGCGTGTGGCAGAATACACTTTACTTGGTACAGGCTAAAGGTACAGCTACTGATATTGCGTTTGGGTCACATTTTTAGCACACCACTTTAAATTGTATTTGTGTTCAGCAAGATAGAGTCAAAGGCAGCATTTATAGCATGGTTGAAAGACCTTGAGCTGCTCCTGTGGTCCTGATGGGGTCATAAGGAATATGTTGCTTAGCAAGCTGACATACAAGCTTAGAGGAAAGCTACTTGAGTGCAAGCTGGTTTTTAAGCCAGAACTTTATTTTTAAAGGACCACAAATCTTGGCTTTAATATGAAGTGTAGGAAAAGGTAAAGCTTCCTCTAAGGGCTTCAACAGTGTAATGAATTGCAGCAGCTAAAAGTTAAAGGATATGGATAATCTGGTTTGTGTCCAGGTTGTTCAGGGGTAGAGGGAAAGAAACAGTATTCACCTCAGAGCTGTCTTTTCTGAATCAGAATGCTATGCTTAGCTAAAAAGTCACTCAGCTGGTTTTAGTTTACATTTAAAGTTTTTTTTTTTAGTTTATGTGAATTTGACTCAGAGCTCAGAGTTTGAATGAGCCCAGAAGTTGAAGGCAAGGTACATCATAAGCATTTAAGTTTAATGTGGTTTTGTGCTGAAGCCCTGCAAACCAAAGTTTTCAGCCACAGTTTAATATCTGACACTTAAGATATTTTTCTTGACACCACCCCCATCCCCCCCAACCCCATTTTGAAACCTTGTGATTTAGCTTGAATTTCACCTGTTCGGGGTTTTCATTATGAAGTTTAGGATTTTGCTTAAGATGATAAAAGCTAGCTAGCCTTCTGTTTTGGAGATAAGATGCTAAACTGTTTTACTGTTAAGGAATATAAACAAGTAGCTGGATTAATCATGTTTAAAGTTACCTAACAGAGAATGATCTACAAGTTGATAGGGATACAGATGATGGTGATGAAGGGAACCTAATGTAGGATGTAAAATCATGCTGAATACAGATTTGCATCAATACAATTTGGGGGGGGGGAGGGGAGAGAGAAACACTTATTTGGATTGGGCTTGAATTTTTGGATGCTTTGCATCTTTTCACTATACTTGAGTGTTCAAATGAATAAGACCTTTGGTTAAATGAGATGTCTTCAACAGAGAAACTGTTAATAATTTTCTGACAGGAAACCAGGGTCAGACACAGAAATGGAAATTAAAGGGGAAAGAAAATGCAGCATCACACTGTACCACTACAGAGATTCTTTTAAATAAGATTAGGGTAACTTATGTGCAGTGGTATGCAGCAGTTTTTCTTCAAAGCGGATACTTAGCTTTTCACTTGGTTTCCCTTTAACAGAAATAGTTTGAAACCTGTGTATATTTATGATGCTGATACTGAATTACAAGGTGTAACAGACATTTTAAATTTGGTCTTTTGCATAATTCTGCAAAATTGGTGATAAAGTTCTGGGTTTTGTGAAACAGCAGCAATTTAAGCCTACTGGAGTGCATTCAGAGCTTCTTTTGCCTGGCATCTCTGCTGATGAGTAGATCTGATAGTATCAGTTTCTTATAGCAAATGTATGAAGAATGCTAGTTTGCAAATGAACTCGCTTGTTCACACATCTGTTAAAAACCTATAGTTATGAAGATAGCTAGATGTCTAAATTAGTTTTCAGTTAGCTTTCTTGCTCCAGTAGTAATTTGAATGCTAGGTATTAACATTAAACATTCTAACATATTAAAAAACAAACAAACAAAAAAACAACAAAACAAAAACAAAACAACTGGGGGGAAAATAGCTGTTTCTGTGCTAAAACCTGTCTTTTGTAGACTAATAGGAACTATCACTTTACCTATTAAGTGAACTTCTGCCCATAGTTAATAAAACAAAGATACTGCAGATGCAGGGATCATACACGTGCATTGGTGCAGCCTACATAATAACCATAAAGACCCAGTCTCCTAGCTGTTGAAGGTTATATTAAAAAATGTTGGGCCAGACTTCCCTTACATAATTCAACTAATAACCATGGTGTTCCACTAGAGTAGAATGAACTCTTTGTATTCCCAATGCATTTCTATGCTTCCACCTTTTTGGGGCATCAGCTTCACTGGCAGAATGCAGTGAGCTCCTTAGCCAGTGGAGGTCATGTATATGAATTTTTAGTTTTATTTTGTTGGGTCCCTTATGAATTATTTTGGAAATATGAAAGTCTACAGAGCCAGAATACAAGCTTAATCAAATTAGAGTAAATAATTTGAAGCATGGGATCTGACAGGAAGATATGACAGCCTTATGAAATCTTAAGCAGATGGGGTTATTCAGAAAAATGTTCAAAGAATAGCATTCTCGTCATATTGACTAGGAAGATGCTGTAATAAAAGCCAGTGAAGTAAAACTAACGTATTCAGTAAATGAAAATAACCCAGTTATTCTGTACAACCAAAGTATTACATGCTGTATTTTTAATGTAGTTTCTTTTCAAAGCTGCCCTGGACTGAATAATCAAAACTGGTTTAGAAAATTAGTGCAATGGCAGATAGTAACTTTATTCATAATGTGCATGTCAAGGATAATCTGGTTATGAGAATATCTCTCTGTTATGGACACTCAATGGGACCTGCTTGCCCTGGCATAGCGTCATTATTGGTTAAAGTAAAAATCAAACCGTGACAAAGGATGAATGAACCTGTGCATGAAATTGTTCCCTGACTGTTAAGCGCTTGTGTTACCCATTCACTAAGTTCCCACTTTTGTATCTTTACTTTGAGTAGCTTAGACTTTTCCTGCTGTCACCATGTACTTTGCAGAAGAAAGATCTCTTTGCCCCTGGATGTTTAGGTTTGGACCTTACATGCATAACTGAAAACCTGGAGTGGTCTGCAAAGGTTTGTGTGTTGGATCCTAACATCCTTGCTATAGGATGAGGGGAGGAATTGGACTGTCAGACTGGCAGGGGAATGTGCTTTCTGATGGGACTCCTGCGAGCTCTAGAAAGCATGCACTCCTAAGCTATGGTGTAGTTGTGTAGCCATCCTCAACCCTTATGCTGGAAGCAGATAGTAAGCACTTTGCAGATCAGGCCAGAGATGAATGTACAGCTGAGAAAGTGAAGTAGTATCTGTTTGAGTCTCCTACACAGTGCATGCAATTTGTTGGGTCTGATGTATACTGCTTTTCCCAAGATTTTGCTTCCTGTTGCTTTTTGATTAATAGCAGCTTTTTGGGAGTTGATGTGAACTTGCAGATTTGGTCTGTTGGAAAGATGTGTAACTAATTCCTGAGGTGGAATGCTCAAAGGAATTCCTGTTTGTATTTATGTAATAATTAAACAAGGAAGCATTTGTATCTGCGTGCACTGAAATAAATATTAAGGTTGGATTCTTTTAAAGGGTTAAATTAAAGGTTTAATCAATGTATCAAATAGTCTATCTACCACATTGTTTGAAGTCAAATCTGATTTCTTGCGTGAATAGCAAAACATGAAAACTAATAAAAAGGAATTTGTTGGGTTGAGCCACATGCATCTTACCACCCAGGTGTCAGCTCCACTGTAGGTGAGTGAACATCACTCCCTGAGCCTCTCCCCTATTGCTCTGAGTCAGTACTGCTGACGTAAACAGGAAGCTGCTGTAGTCCTGGAGCTTTTACTCTGTTTACTCAGCACTCTGTGAAATTAAAATAAACATAGAAAGCAATTTTTACATTAGAACCTCCCCCACTGTGGAGCTCCTCCTGGCCCCCAAACAAGCTCCTCCAGCCACTGTCACCAGTGAGAGGAGTTGACAGCTCACATGTGGAAATGGGGATGTTGGTGTGGGGGGAGCATTCCTGCTTCTCCCTGAGTAGGCAATGAAAGCTTTTCAGCTCTTCACTGTGTATCCCACCTCTCAATGCCACAGCTGTCCAATGCTGCAGGACTGCGGTTCCTAGGGCTCTCCTTGTTCAGGTAGTCCCCCCAGTACAGTACCTCTATAGAAATCAAGTCACCTGAGCTCTACATATCAACACAGTCCAAGGACAGATTATGCAGCTCTTTAATCCAACATGAAAGTAGATATTCTTGAAGCCATCTAATTGGGAAAATCCCAGATAAACCTGACAGTATACCTTGAAATTCTGCAAGCAGGACTTTGGCAAATGGACTCTCTATCACAGAGCACCACCCTGGTACAACACAGCAGTGATTATTTTGTACTGCCTTGCTCATCCCAGTTGAAACAACGCTTGCATACAGGAGGGCAGGTCCCAGTTACAACATTTGGGAAGATCAAAGCAAGTATCTCAAAAATAGGTTAATTTGAAACCAATGACGGTTCTAGTGCCCACGTTAAGAAATGAGCAGTTGACTGCATGTCTTATTTTTGGTATCTGAGCAGTTAAATGTTATAACTCTGAGCAGTGCATTACACTAGTAAAGTTTTGTGGTGTCAGCGCAAAGGTGCTTTTTGGTACATACTGTTGAAAAACCACTCTTGGCCAGTTATCTGCTGTGTTGCAGCTTTTGCTGTTTTATTGTGCCTATTACAATAAAGAGTGTTTTTCTTTAGCCTGAACTGCCACAGGCATGTGACTACATGACAATCCCTGCTTAAAACAAACAAACAGAAAAAACCCAAAACCAAACAAAAAAGTTTATATTCCCTCTGGTTTGTAAGAAAGTTCAGAAAATGGTTGTATTTATACCTGGGGGGGGAGGGGAGAAACTAAAAGAGACTCAACTGTAGTTTTTCAAAATTATTTTAAATTCAGATGTGATTCAGGGGGATGATTTAGCTAATGGGCTTATTTTATAAATCAATCTTTCAACTTTTGTGAAATTGCTACATACTCTTACTCAACTAGATGAAACTGTTGCCATAAAAACATCTAGTTTGATATTCTTGGTTAAAAACAACAGTAATAAAACAAGGTCTGTGCCAATTTCTATAATCTGCCCAACCTGTTGTATTCTTACTCGCAATCCATTAGCAATTGATGAGAGGAGGACAAATACACCCAACAAAACTGTAGTTGTTCAATAACTTATTGAGAAGAAGAAAATATAGTTTCATGTGTAGAACATAATATTCCTTATTATTGCTGGAGTATGTTAGTGCATCACATTGGAATTAAATTGGTTTGTATCCAGAGGTCTTATGAATATATGCTAAGCAAATAATAATGAAAAAAAAGTAGGTTTGGGGTGATATGGGGTCTCCATAGGTAGTGTATTATTAAGTTAATGAAATGGGCATGTTGGGGCATAGATGTTTTTATTTTTTAATTAAATCTCTAAGCCAACCAAAAATAATCCATTTATTGAGATTGTTTCAGTTTCTTTACATATTTTGCTCTTTCTAAAATAATATCATTTTTAAAAAATCATTCTGTCATCTGTGTATGAGAGCTGGTACAATGTATTAAAACTGTGTTTTTTAAAGAGCTTTTTTTACTGGACTGTTCAGGCAGTAAAAAAATGGCGTTTGTCGATCAGAGCTCAATACCCAAGAACCTTAAAAAAGGCATATTGAGGTAAAACTTTAGAATGCATAAGAAGGATAAAAAATTAACACTGAAGTTGCTATACTGCAGTTACAGTTCATCCTTCTCCAAGACATACATTGGGCATGGTCTTAAAAACAGGATAGATAAAAGCAATCTTGGGCTAAGCAGTAAAGGTCATTGCAGGGTTAGAAAGGCTGCCATCAATAGTTATTTGGTGACATTTGGGATTGTTATTGGTGCAAACCTCCTCCCCTCGATCAGTTATTTCAGGAAAGTTTGGGCAAACTGTGAATTGCAGCAGCTGAACAGCTGATGCAACTTGTGCGACAGGGCCGAGTGGGATGCCCGGCTGGGCAGCTGCTGTCCCGTGTTCCCCCGGGGCAGGCAGGCTCCTGTGCCTCAGGGCATGGGGCTGGTAGTCCTCGCTGGCTTTCAGGTTATGGGCCACTTAGGAGTTTTTGCATGAACTGCTTTGCTATTAATTAACCAGGTAACAGAAAGTTACTTTTTCTTCATCTTCTAAAAGTAGCAGACTAAAGATTGAAAACAAATTACTAGATTTTGATTATTGTGATTTCATTAAGCTTTTTCAATGATTTAGTATTTTTAATGGAAAAAATAGAGCTATCTTGTGTGTTTACTGATGCAGAATGGGGGGGGGAAGAACCTGAAAGCCTTAGCAGTCTGGGAAAATAGGTTATGACCCAAGTTTAACATATCTAGTGTCTTAAAATGTGTAGAAATATATTACGATCTTAATGAAAAATCACATCAAAAGTCTTACTGGTAGTTCTTAATCCAAATAATATTTCCATGCAGTACAATGCACTAAGACGTTTACTATCATTTTATTATGTAAAAGTTTCCTTTGGCAATGTTGTTTCAATACAATTAGTTGCTGAGAAGTAAATATTTTATGACAAGAGAATAATATTACAGTTAATGAAGTTTTATGCTAAATTCAAGGGAATATTCAAAACTGTAATAGTTTGGCATCTCCTCTCTTTTTGTCATGCTTCGTGAGTACTGGCGGTATTGCTATTGAGCATGTTTTTCAAAGATAAGTCACAGTTTATTGGGGTATAACTAAAAATACGAGCTATAAGTATTTACTTTGCGTATAGTATCTTCCTGCTTATAATTAAAACATTGAACTGATTATGTAAACATTTGTTGTTGGGAATGAGATATTTTCAGTCATTCGAAAGTGCTAGTGATGTAATTGGAAATTGATTCGGTAGATGCAGACAGAGTGGATTTGTTGTAACTGATACTCTTTAGTTACAATGGAGTAGTAACTAAATGGTGTTCTAACAGGAGCAGTTTTATTCTGGAAATTCTACAAATACTGTAATGATCTCTACATCTTTTAATACTTGCAAAAATGTATTGATTTATCCTTTCATCCTTCAGTGTTGTCTTGTTGACTTATCAATTTAAATACTAAGTAATTAATTCAGAAATATTGCCATCCTCTTCATTTTCTATTCTGCATAGATAAAAAGAAGCAAAACCTGCAGCTAAAAATAAGGTTAAAATATTTATTTTTCTTCTCTTGATATTTGCTGGTAGACCTGAATCCAGTAATCTTTTGTGGGAGGACTGCGTGTCTACAGAAAGGGAAACCATGACAGAAGGAACAGGTAGCATTAAAATCCAGTCAGAGACCAGGTCTTCCAGAAAGTATAATAGCAAGTTTTTGGTCCTCTTGTGTAGATAACAAAGAAAAATTGTATAATTCAGTTTAAGACTACTGAGCTTCGCGCCCCCATGCGCAGCAATTTTGTATTCATTAGTGAAATAGCAAAGGCAGGTGCCCAAAGGAGTGAGTGATAGCAGTTACCTACTGGTTGTGCTACTAGATGCACGCTTGTGTGCCAGGTGACTAGATCTGAGTAGGTGCTGTAGCCATCCTCTCATTAAGACCTTTGTATCTTTGTGGAAAATAGAGCGGTATGATACGGGAAGGCGATACGTGGAGGGTCTGGGCTAACCAGCTATTAAACTGCTTTCACCAACTAACTTGGTGAACTGCAGAATCAATGTGCCCTCGGTCTGCTGATGGGAACAGCTATCCTTAAATTGTCATTGTAAAAGGGTAATTGGGGGCTTGGAGAGTAGTCAGACTGCACAGAGAAGTCGTTTTCCAATAAAACCCACTGTCACAAAGTCATCAACCGGGGTACTGCTGGGGACAGACTTTGGCCTTAAACTCTCAGGTTAATGTCTTAGCAGTATCAGTCTGATGAGGAAACAAATACCTTCATTTTACCATGAAACAAAAGGTCAGTAGAAGGGGGGAAAGGAAGAGTGACTTCAAACGGCTGTTCATGTGCAGCCGTACAAAGAGGGCAGTGACTGAGCAGAAAGGAATTCACTGGGGTGATTGTGGCCTGTGAGCATGGTTTGGTGCTATAGCCTGAGATTCCAAAAGCTGGGAGACAGGGCAGGGAAGTGAGCACTGACATCAGCTAGAGCAGGACATGGCTGGGATGGCATTATTGTGATATGCCACTGGTTTTACTTTCTCCAAAAACTTCAGCTGGCACCGATATAGCGTGTACCACACAGCATCAAAATGCTGTCTTCTAGCAGTGCGTATGCGAGACACTGGTCCATGCGTAGCGCTTCTGAGTTATGCTGTTCTGARATTCTTCTTTCTGGAAACCAGATGGTAAGCTCCCAGTTGACTTCAGTTTCTTATTTAGTTTCAGGATGATCAAGGAAAAATATTTTCAGTCTGGTAGGAGAGGCAGTGGCATTTTGTCTGAATTTACTGATTGAGTTTTCAAACTACATATTTCAATTAAAGACCATAATAATATTTTTTGTAAATGTGACACACAGGGGAAGACTCAGAATAAATTCATCATAGACAAATTGTGTTCTGTTGTTTTAAAAAACAAACAAACAAACCAAAAGCAAAAACAAAACAACAAAAAAAGAAAAATAAAAAGAAGAAAAAATAAAATGTTCTTGTTCCTGAAGTGGTGGAGGAGACTCTGGGGGCATTGCAGCTGTGGAAAATCTTGTGATCTTTGGCCTCTCAGATCCCAGTTGCTATGTAGCATTTTGGGGGAGGTGGTATGCAAATAATCTCAGAGCATCTCTTTCCAGGGAGATAACAGGAGGAGGAACCAAAACCCATCCTTTTTTTTGTAATGATGGTGAAGGAGGGAAGAAAATGTTCACATACACATATATGTCCCTACATCGTACAGGTGCCAAAATGAATTTTAATACTCTCTGGAACTGTGATAGCAAGTTTGGGTTAAAATGTACAGTATTTTGTAGTATTACATGTAAGATGTATGATTGTACAAACCCCTTTGAAACCTGTTTTTAATGGAGAAGAGTGACAGATATAAAAGCTTTATTATATGTTAAGGACTGATACAGCCAAGGTGAAACTTGTTTGTTATAATTGTTCTCTTGCATTTCCTTAACTTGCACAATAAGTATATACAGATGCAAACTGCATATACAATTTACAGATCAAGAGTTAGTGTGCATCGATGCTGCTCAGTGAAACAATTGGAATGGTGTGTGTGTGTATATATGTGTGTGTGTGTGTGTGTGTGTATATATATACACACACACACTCATCGACTACATGTTGCTATTGCAAGGCCTATCCTTAATCCACCACAGTCACAGGAAATTTTGCTACTCATGCCATGAGGAACAAGTCAAACTTAGGACAGCTCTGGAGACTGCTCAATAAGTCAAGTAAGGCAGTTAATGTCTAAGAGCAAGTCAACCATATTAAGTAGTTAACAGTATTGCATTTCCTTGAGAAGATTATTTCTTGGAACATTAGGCTGCAGCCACCCAAAAAGCTGTGGGGTAAGCAAACATGAATTTACAGTTCATTAGCTACTTTCTGGTATCTGCCCACTGTCTCTGTAAGTTGTGTCAGAAACTTATGTGCATTAGCATGATCTGCTCTTAAGCTCATTCCCACCCTTATTTTGTTCTGTCGAGTAGCTGTGCCTTTTTAAAAATAACCTTTTAAAAATATTAGTGAAAATTAATACTGATGCAATACACGATCCTCACAGTCAAACACTGAAGTAACTTTTATTTTGGTAATGTTCTGTTATTTATCTAACAAGAATGGTGAAGTCTTTCCTGACTCCTGAAAATGAGCATAATGTGTGTACCCTGTAGACGTCTCGCATTCCCATCACTTGTGTTACGAGCATGCTTTTGCTATTCAGTAAGTACTCAGTACTCAGCCTGTAAGCAGGCTCTAGTTTCTGTCACTTCCCCTCCTCCCGGCCCCGGCTGTGCTGGCGTTGGCTGCGGGGAGGTAGAGCTGTGGCTGCTGCCTGGCTCCAGAGCCCAAAGCAGGAGGTGATGGTGGGGAGCTGCCCCTGGGCCAGGCCCTGCTGGGGCAGGCAGCACCTGCACAGGAGCTGATGAGAGCAAGTGTTTGGGCAACTGGGATCTCCCGCAGCCAGTAACCAGCTCTGGAGTCAGTCCTAGTCACATTGGGCTGAATCCACCCCTGTCTGAGAGCAAACAGAACTGATGACTTTTCCCCCCAGAAATCTTTTTCTCAGTATTTTATTTCCCTAGCTGTGGTTTTTGGGATATTAACCTGCTAGTAGTTTCCATTCCTTGATACATCTTTGGTATTTTTAGTCCTCTGTATAAAACGTCTGTCCTGCTGCTAGATGTTCAATATTTTTGCTTTGCTATTTCCTCAAATCTTTAAAGCACTGCTTTTTGTCTCCCTTAATATTTCCCTCATGTTAAACTTAAATAGTTTGCCTTTTATCTGTGTCCATCTAGCTGCTTCTGCTGTCTTCCTTTAATTTCCTTTCTGAAATATGGTCACATCATTGCAGCAACATCTCTATTTTTTCTAACATTAGATATACAAGAACTATTTTGGAGCACTTTGTCTGCTATGGCTTCTCAGTTTTGATTATCCCAGTCGAGGACCAAAATTCATGTTAAGTATTTCTGCAATATTCTCTACTGAGAACAGCAGACTCTTTAGAAATACTTTTTATAGAAATATGTGAAAGATTCCTGCAAGTGGCTTATAAAAGTTTGCTATTTTGATGGATGATATCATTGCAAAAAGTTGTGTTTCTTTTTTTTTTTTCCCTTGTTAGATGGAAAAACTGGCATAAATTATGCATGTATGAGACTAGTGATACGCCTCCATTGGTAGAAGCATTGATGTCAGGTGTAGAGTAAATGCTGTGCAGCTTTTTCAGTTTTGTGACATTTTTGGTTAAGATGATGGCTGTGTATCATTTAGTATTGTATTCATAATACTAATCTGAGTAGATAGACACATGCCTCCAAAACTACAAGGATTTTATGCAATAGTCCTCTGTCATAGCTGAAAAGGGAAAGAAAAGGTCGCGCTTGTGATTGTTTGACACTCTTACTCCCTCATGGAGGCTGAGAATCCCTTCTGCACTGTGATGGAGGATTGATGTTTGCTACTGCAAAAAGCTGTCAGAGATTCAGGATGGCAATTTTTCCCTTTGTGGGAACCAAGAATGATTATTTATGGCATGTAGGTTGTTGTAGTTTAGACAGAGTTCTGACAGAGAGGGAGGAACAAGGCTCTTTCTCAGGGGCAGAATATGCAGTCTCTTCTGATCCCTTGTTTTTAGTGCTTTATTTTTAGATGTACTATTTTTAAACAGCTTGAAATACAAAAATATTTGCTTTTTTTCCCAGTTAAAAGAAAACCCTGTTGTGACACAGCATGACTCAATCTTTTTGTAGCCACATCAAATACGTGTTGCTTAGGATAATGTAAAAATATACAAAGAATAATAAAGGCAAAAATAAGAAACTAGCAGTTGCTATTGTAACACAAGGTGGAGTGCAGCAAAAAAAAATGTTCTCTAAATAAATGTTTCATCAATCTTTATTATTCATTCCAAACAAAGCAATAATATGCTTTAACCATATCATACCAAAAGTAGTACAGAAAGTATAGACAGTATTTAGTACATACAAAGTATTTTACATCCCCTCTCTTGGTATTAATGTAGTAATTGTCTTAATCTGTTAATGAGTGGGTGTTAAGGGAGATGTACAAAGTGAGAATAGAATTAATTTTTTAGGTTCTTTAGAGTCTTGATTGTTTTGATGCTGAAGATAAAGTTGTTGAGGTGGAGAGGACAGTGCTGCCTGGTCTCTAGCCAGGTGTAACTGTATATGCGCTCTTGAAGCAGTACGGCTCGGAAACAGTAGGCTCCTAGCTCACAGGGTCATCTTATGACTCATAAATGTTATTCTTGTCAGTGCAAAGCAGATCTGATTTTTGAGCCCAAAACAGCAACCAAATGAATAATAACAGCTGACAGCAATGCAGTACATGCCTTTAATTCCAGCTTCGCCAGCCCTGCCTCCATTCCCTGTGCAATGTCAGGTGCTGGGTTTGAAGCTCAGGGAGAGCCTGAAGGAGGCCTGGCAGCCAGGTTGTTCAACACTTGTGTTTCCACTTCTGTGGCTTTTAGCAGGCTGTTGATGTGTTTTTGGTTTTGGTTTTTTTTTTTTTTTGTATTTTTCCTAATCTGCCAAGCTCGTCTTTTTTCAGCTGCTTAGGCATTGTTAGTGCTGACACAAAGACTTTCATTTGCTTATTTATTGTATAGTTAGATCACGTCTTTCACTGAGAAAACCTAAGAGAAGCCAAGTTGCTATTTGCTGACATCTAAACTGCACGGCTAGGCCCAGGGACGGACCGCAATCTCTGAGCCTCTCTGTTCGCCCAGATCTGACCATGCCACAGGGGAGCTCTGTTCAAGTTACTGGGTCCTCACTGTGGCTAGTGCTGACATGGGGGTGTGGGGCATCTCTACTGGCCCTTGTTCTGCTGGGTCTGAAGTTCCTGGTCAGTCCAAGGAGACCCAACATGTCCCTGGAGCAGGTGGAGGAGAAAGCATGTTGTGTGAAGGGTAACAGAGGACAATTAGCAGCTGAGTGAATTAGTCTGAGTCCTCCCTGCAAAGCAGGTTCAAGTTAAGGTGGACAGGAGGTAACTAGCTCAGGCGTAAATTGTCCCCAGATTAGAGTACTGCATTTTTATGTGATGGTAGAAAGCTCTAGCTAAAATAAAGGTTAAATTGTCAAGAAATATGCAATAAGAACAAATCATTAGTGTTTGCAATGTGGGCAGTTGAAAAGCATTGTAATTTTTAAGTGTATACCCTTGACCTTTGGGAAATATGCAGTCTTGAGAAATACGAAGAGTTGCTTTTACAACTGCTATGATGTGGAGTTTTTTCAGATGATTTATGACAGGAAGATTTTTTTTATTTCAAAACTATATAAAAACCAGTTAACTGTTAGCTGGACATGGTTATAGCACCAGTTGGAAGTGACTGAAGTTGATAAATTCAGGTTTAGACTCTGTAGTCATCACTCTTGCTTGGAAAAGCAAGAACTTGGGGGTAGGTGGTGTCCTGTAGAAACAGCACTTGCTGTTTTGTTGCCCAGATCAAGGAGGTGCTAGCCACTGCGTGTGGCCATCCTACTGGTGTTAGGTTCCTGGAGAAGGGAGAGTGAGAGCAAAACTTAACCACAGATGCAGTTAGGCACTACTAAAGCTTGGGCTTATTTCTAGATTCTAGGGAGGAGTCGGACAATAATCTGGTGATGATTTGCTGCTTCTCTGTATATTTGCATGTAAGGCCATGCTTTAAGGGGGAAAAAAAGTAGTCCCAAACTACTGATAGAAACTGCCATTTAAAATGTGATACAATATTAACATGAACTACTTAATGCTATCACTCTCAGCTGTCTTCCATGCTATTGCTTTCTTGGATATTTAGGCTGCTGCCTTTATTAAATCTCTCTGCATCCTTTTCCATTTGACTGTATGTGATACTGTAGTACTCAGATTTGATTACAGCTGCACATTAAAGCAGCGTGTAAGTGCTGGGGAGAGCTGCTCTCAGGGCAAGCTGAGCCTTCCTGGCGCTGCCCCTCTTGCTTGCATGCTGGTTCTCATTGCTTTTGGGAAAGAACCCTTTGGCCTGGTAGCGTGTGTGGCTTAATCAGTCAACAACAGTCACTGACTTTTATAAAGCCTGCTGTTTTGCAGACTGTGTGCACGTTTTCCATATATCCCGTGGCTTTGTGAGCTTTGTCCTCTTCTCATTGAATTTACTGGGTCTGATGCCATAGCTTCCAATAGGAAGCTTGATTGTTTTCCCGCTCTCATTTCTTACACATTTTCTGTAGCTTACTCTATTATCTGATACTAAACCACATTCTGTATAGCTTTGAAGAATGTAATTCTCTGTATTTATTTTGAAACCTTTTTGTCCATCCTGCCAGTTCCTTTTTCCAAGTGTAATATCACGAATAGCTGATGAGTACACTGAAGGAAATTATGCTTCTCTGTTGGACTTCTGTTTTCTCCAATAACCTGACCTTCAACTGATTTTTTTCAGTCATGTTTTGTAACAATTTCCAAAAATTGATTGGTTCCTTCATTTTCTCAGTGCTTCCAGATCACTGCTTCCATTGTGCAAATATAAAATTGACAAGGTTCATGCAAACTAAGCTAGTCTAAGGTTATTACTTTATTGAAGCTCATGTGAGGTTGTGGATGTTCAAGAAAATTGCTGAGATTGTGTGTTTTCAGACATATTTCCCTCTGCTATACTATATGTAAAAGCATTCTTTTATTTCAAGTTTGCAACTGTTCTTCAGTGTTGTCAGCGGTGACAGAGCTGCATCAGTGGTAGCAATGGCGGGAGACTTAATAGAAAACACACATAAAGCCTACAAGTTCTGTGCTGCCTGTAGTAGTAAAATGGGTCTGGTTTTAGTGCAAGTTAATTTAACTTGAGATGAAAATCCAGTTGGTCCTTGTTTTTTATGTCAGTCAAGATGAGGCTAACCTATAGGCCTGACTCCATTTGCTAATATACATTATGCATTAGATCTGTGTCTTCATTAGTTTTTGTTGGGTTTTCCACCTAACAGATGCAGTGAAGTTTGTAGAAAAACGTAGTCTGAGACTAATTTAATGAACACTTTTAGCCAACCCAGCTTAAAATAAGAACCTTGTGCTCCCCTGACTCCATTTGTAGTTCCCACTCCTCTGCCTAGTGTTGATACAAGTTCTTGACTATTTACATGAGGAAACAATTCGGCAGACGCACTTTTGTGTTAGTGCAGTTGCATAGGTCATTTGCTAGTGCAGAAGTGTGTACACACAAAAGTTGCACCTCTGTAAATTGCTAACATCCCATTTCAAAATACTTGAGTGCAGCTAAAGTGTTCAGAATACCTACATTTTCTTTTTTAAATCTGTAAAATTATGCATTATTTTATTCTGCAAAATACTTTATAATAATAAATTGCTTGTATTCTGATGAATATGACTTCATCCCATAACACACGTGAGAGCAGTGTAGCTAAATCACATTGTTTGAAACTGTGGTATTAAAAAATGAGCGGGGCTACACAGAATCATAGAATCATTATTAAGGTTGGAAAAAACCTCTAAGGTCATTGAGTCCAACCATCAACCCAACACCACCATGCCCACTAAACCATGTCCCTAAACACCTCATCTACACGTCTTTTAAATACTTCCAGGGATGGTGACTCAACCACTTCCCTGGGCAGCCTGTTCCAATGCTTGACAACCCTTTTGGTAAAGAAATCTTTCCTAACGTCCAATCTAAACCTCCCTGGCGCAACTTGAGGCCATTTCCTCTCGTCCTATCGCTAGTTACTTGGGAGAAGAGACTGACCCCCACCTTGCTGCAACCTCCTTTCAGGTAGTTGTAGAGCGCAATAAGGTCTCCCCTGAGCCTCCTTTTCTCCAGGCTAAACAGTCCCAGTTCCCTCAGCCGCTCCTCATAAGACTTGTTCTCCAGACCCTTCACCAGCTTCGTTGCCCTTCTCTGGACACGGTCCCAAAAGAAGTCCTCCTTGTAGTGACGGTCCCAAAAGAATTGCCATTTTGTTGGCTACATCTTCCTTGATAGCGTACTCAATAACTTCTCAGTGTAAAATGTGTTAATTTCAGCATCACTAATTTCAGTATTGAGTAAACAAAAATTAAAGTATAAAAAGGCAAGAGGGCAGAACTCCATTAGCATTATCTGCCAGGCTACAGAAAATAGGTTTGGGTTTGGAGAGCAGATTCATAGCTGAATTAATAGCATTGATCTAAACTGGATTTAAATTTGTTTGTGGGTGTATCCATAGACCCTAACTACTGTTCAGCTGGAAAAAAAACAGATTTTGATTTCAACTGGTACAGCTTGAAATGTCACAAGTTTTCAGTAGCATCCTGAAATAGTAGTCTCTCAGTGTGGGGAGAGAATATCTATTTAGATGTCAGTTAAGCATGGTGACTAACAGATCAAAAGGGACTGTTAAGGCATGCAGCCGACAAGCTGTGTAACATAATCTGCAGAACATCACTGAATACTTACTGCATCAGGCTTACAGCTCCCATTTGAGTAACAGCATATGTGCAGGTTTGACTTAAAAGACTGTAAAGGATGGAGAATCCACTGTACCCAGTTTAATAGTTCAGGTGGTAATTATCCTCACTTCTAATAGTTGCACTGTAGGAGTGTAATTTTTGCATCCTTAGCTTCCAATAACTGCATCTCAGTTGGAATAATTGTTTTTTTTTCTGCTAGATTCAGAAATGTCTGCCATCTGAAATCCCTTCTGTGTGTAGATGTTCACAAAACCCCATGGAATTACCTTCTAATTTTTGAGGGCAGTGCAATTCTTTAATAGTTCAGAGGCTAGTCAGTTGACATCATTTATGTATGCTTTTATATAATGCCTGGATCAAGGAATAGAATTCAATGAAAGAAAAATATTTTGGAAGTTGGAATTTGAATAGATTGCTTTCAGTTATTTAATGCTAATGAGAAACATAGTAACCTTTTTGATGCTTATTGTGCTTTCTTGCAGGGCAGCAAAGGACACTACAGATACCACTGGCAGAGCCACAATGTCAAGCACAGTGGAGTGGATGATATGGTCCTTCTTTCCAAAATCACAGAGGATTCCATAGTGGAGAACCTAAAGAAACGATACATGGATGATTATATTTTTGTATCCTTTATAGTGTTGTTTTTAGCGGGGCCCTGTGGACTTGCTAAGCCAATGTGAAACTAATTACATGTATGTATTCTATTTAAGCAGATTACTCAAAGATGCTGAGCGTTTTATGTGACAGTTCATGTGAGATTACACAAAATGCTTTGTAAACTGAGCTAATTATGAGGGTTGAAATTAAGATCTGAAAAATTATTTTAAGGTATTCTTTTTGATATTTGGAATTGTTCTTGTCATTGTTGAAGATAGGCCTGTAGCTCCATATATTTATATAACCACGTGACCCCTGAAGCTACTGCAGTAATGCTACTTCTAAGAGCAAGAATTAATAGGTTTAAGGTGTATATACGTGTCTTGATACCATGTTGTCTTCTATACCTCCCAAATTCTAATGCTTTCAAAATAGCAATTCTGTGACATAACCCCATTTACAGCTTATTCTGGAATTGTTAATACTGTGAATCATGGGCTGGTGGAAACAGGTGAACATGTGAACATCTGTAAATCTACAGTGTTCGCACTTTAAATTTTTTTTTCTATGATTAATGAAAACATGAAAGATTTAAATACCTGAACATGTAACCTAACAAGAAAAACAGATTTCAGCACCAAAGGTTTGCTTTTTATTTTTTTGAAATTTCATATGAAAGGAATTCCTTGAGGTGAGAATAGTCACTATTTCATTTTTAGCTTTCACAGTGTAACATGAGCTGCAATAATGAATTTGGTAAACACTAGTCAATATGATTATGTACTAGAAAGTGATTCTGTTTCTTCTTCTGCTGTAGCCAGGTTTTCATACTTCCTAGTTGTATCTGGAGAATAGTCTCCTTGAAGAGTTTAACTTTTTTTAGCAGAAAAGGAAGGAAATGTAACATCTCCTGGCTATTTCCATATATTCAGATGGTTAAGAGCTAAGTAGCAGCTCAATTTAGCAAGGACTGATAGAGAAAATTAGCGTTGCAGTTGTGCTGACATTTCCATCCCAAACTGCAGAGGTTTTTTATATGTGTGTGCACATGGGTTTGGATCCTCTGTTCAATGAAGTACCACACCATTATTAAATTTGCCTTATAGAAACATGATAAAGTTGCACAATATTTGTCAAACTATAGTATTGGGGCAAACTGTAGCACTCTTCCTGTTAGTAACATGAGTGCTTTTGTCCCTGTGGAATGCTGCATCTTCCATGCAGTACATTCACAAAGTCTTCTGTGCTGAAGAAACAGTTTTATGCTTTTTTTTTCTTACARAAATAAGTGAGACTATTAACATGGAGATAGTCTTTCTGCTGAAGCAGGAATAAGTATGTTTTCCAAGGGGACTTGTGGTCACATGAGGGATCAGAGTCATCTTTTAGAGCATTATAATTCCTTTGTGTAGGGAGAAAAGACTCCTTTTGCAGTTCTGCAAAGCCTTTTCATTCTAAAATGGAGATCATCTCTTGAATCTTTCAATTGTTTGTATGTCCACCCATGAATGAACACTTCTCTGTGCTACATTGCATGGAGATTACCGAATCATCCCAGAAAATGCTGGTATTGTTTGCAACAGAAAACTGTCACTTCGGATGTTTATATTGACACAATGAATGCTTGATTTATTATATTCAAGACCCGGATGTTGTCACTATTCTTTGAATTAAATTAAAAAATGTATGAAGAAAGCATTGCAAATTATGTTCACTGAGTTATACTTCTTCTCTAACATGTTACCATTTTGTGCTGTGGCATGACAATAATAGATTCTTATGTAGGATAATCCAGCAGGATAAATCTGTTAATTTTTCTACTTCCGTATGGAAAGCTTAGATAGTAAGTTTGCCTATGAACAATTCCAGATTGTTAAATGAAACCTGCAGTACAACATTTTGGACTCGTTGATATGGGTGCACTGCTAACTCCCAGCTCAGTGAACCAGTCCTGCCTGTAAAGTAGTATCAGTTGCTTCATATATGTATACTGCAATTCTAATTCCAAAAGTTTCTAAAGTATTTTGTAAATGTAGGTACATGTGCAGATGTACCTACAGTACAAGCTGAATGCAGAACAGTGAAATACTAACATTCAAAATGTTGCAAAAAAGCTTTCTGGGACTAATAATAGCTTCAAACTGAGTGTCGTCTTACAGGGCAGCCTGCAGGATAAGACTCCTACGGACTGTTAATAGTTACACACATAAAATACCACCACATACTGAATTACCTAATTCCCTTAGCTCCCCCGCTAGTACATGCAGCTGAGTAATTGTCCAATTTAGCTCAGCAGTGGCTGTTTCCATCTGACTGTGCGTGCTCAGCACTATCTTTGTGAGATCAGAATGTGTCACTATACTATATTCTGCAAAGGTCAAAACAATCTTTTCTAATACTGACAATACGACCTCCTCAGTTACAAAGGAGTAAAACAGTTTAAATATGCCATTTCCTTTCTGTATTTTTATTCAAGGTGTGTTGTGTTTGGGCCTCTGTTAACATGTTTCTATACTTAACTTGTCCCAAAATAAATATTTTGATAATATGAAAGTATCCCACTGAATGATATGTTTATATTCTTGTAAGCCTGCTAATTTCATTTTTATTAACAATTGTTGTAAGCTGAGGGTGTTTTACTATTATTGAAGCTGTGCTGCATTATTTAATAGGTGGAAAAGTTATTTGGCAGTCACTAGTGGTAAGATAATACTTTATGAAACTGTAGTTACCTTAACTTCTTTTGAATACAGACATATATTGGCTCTGTATTAATCTCTGTGAATCCTTTCAAGCAAATGCCATATTTTGGGGAAAAGGAAATTGAAATGTACCAAGGAGCAGTAAGTAAAGCAGTCAAAAACGTACTGCAGTATTCAGGGGCATGTAAATATTATTCTACACGGTTAAACTCTTGGCAGCATTTGTTTCAGCGTTTCGGTAGCGTTGTACTAGCCTGGGAGAACTTGGCTGATATCCTTTACCCCATATATTGAGTCTTCAAATTGAATTCCCTGGAACACAGAATTAGTATTTCAAGAAAATACTTGTATTGATTAACTCTAATCCATATCAGGTTTCTCTCCTTGACATGTCCCTCCTCCTGCAAAGGCAGTTTTTAAGCTATTGTATGCTTAAAGTGTGGTGCACAATAGAAAATGGCCATTAGTGGATTTGGAGACTATGACTTGAGAACTCTCAAACTGGACAAGAACAATAAAAAAATTGAGATGCCAAAATTAGATGCAACTTCTGAAAATATAGCTTGAAGAGTAAGTCAGCAGAAGGACATTAGGGACTTAAAATTCAGTTTCTGCTCTGCTTGAGTTGGGCATGTCCTTAGATTTGGGAAACCATTCAGTTTGAATGGACTCAGTGGATGAAAATGAGACATACAGCACCAGGCTCTGTGTAGTGGTTTAGGTAGTTTATTGTTAGCATATGACCACTGGTGGAATAGGCTAAAATTATGTGACTTTCTCTTGGACAAGTAATATATTTCAAGCACAGACCATTTTTAGAACAGGGTGTTTACAGTAGTTTAGGAGAAAATTATGGATGAGAGAAAGATCAGTAACAAAACCCAGAGACTTTGGTTTGTTTTTATTAAATGAACAAAAAAATTCCTGGGGAAAATTCAGTATAAAGTGGGATTCAGAATTGTTTTTCCAGGAAAGTAATTCTTCCAATTTAAATAAAAATTTATATTGCTCTTTCTGCATTGTTTAATGCTGTGTTGAAAAATTATTCTCTATTTCCCCTCCTAGGCACAATATGAAAACCCACCACATATTTATGCTCTTGCAGACAGCATGTACAGAAACATGATTATTGACAGAGAAAATCAGTGTGTCATTATTAGGTAAGAAAAAGATCTGTAAAAAAATATTTTATCATCTTCTTTTGGTGTTTTAACTTCAAGAAGCAGAAAAGTTTATTTTTTATTATATCAATAAAAATCTTCTGTGTCCATGACCACTGAACATTTTGGGGTTTTCTAGGATAGCTATGTACTCTCTTACTCTCCTTTTTGTTTTCCAGAGAAATCCTGATGATAGCTTAACCACAAGAAATCTTTCTCACATAGCCAGCTTCACGCCCAATACCAAAACTGCAGTAGCTTGAATGACTACATGAGGGACATGAATTAACAACTGTAGCAGCCACAGATACTGTTAAATCCAACATTCTCACATTGACTGCATTTACCATATTCTGTTTTCAGTACTATTTCGGTTTTTTTCCCTGTTAAAAATAAGTGTACTTTTTTCCTTTTGGAATTTTGCTTGCATTCAGAGACAAAAGGAGGACAGAGATACTGGAAAATTAATTTTGTCTTCACTTTTAATCTATTTTAATTATTAGGCTGAGGGACTTCACTGTAGAATTATTACTGAACTTTTTTAGTGACAGGCATTACTTAAGTCACAGTCAAAGTGAGTTTTGGGTCCAGAGGTATGCTTTGTTCTCATCTGTGGGTTTATAGATGGTGTATGATAAAAGAAAGTGTGCAGAGAGTAAGAAGGGCAGGATATTTGAGCTGGTACCCTATACCTCTTCTGACTTTCCTTCTTACATAGAAAACTTCAGAGATTCACTGTAGTGCACCTGCAACTGCACTTTACCTGTGGCAGTGGTTTCCAAAGTGGGGTGCATGCATCACAGGGGCTGTGCAGTGAAATCCATTGGGATGCGGGAAGAAAATATTAGACCTTCAGTAGTAGATGTATGTAATTTACAAATAGATAAATTGTATACATACATTGGGAGTGTGTGCTCAGACTTTTTTCTAATGATGGTGTCTGTGATCAAAAGCGTTTGGAGACCGCTGGCCTATGAGGCTTTCCCAAGAACTAGGGAAAAGAAAGAGGAGAAAAAGAAAAAATAATTTGAAGGGAAACTGTCATTATTTTATTAATAACACCTTTTCTTAAGCTTTCTATCATTTCTCTGTGGAACATGCTGAGAGGCAGCACTATGAATTTAACTGCTGTTGAATTTGACAAACAAGAGATTTCAAGACTGAATGTTTTCTTCGTCCAGGGGGCCCTCTCTGGTCTTCTCCCTGGGGTGGCTGTGTGCCCTGCAGTGTCACAGCCCCGGGGGGGAGGGTGCCCGTGGTGATCAGATCAGATGCCGTGTAACTTAGTGCRCTCAATCCCTTCGGCTGGAACCTGCCAGGAAATGGTGGGTGGTCACTGATGTTTAAGTTTAAAGACCCTTGGATCAGCCACTTACTAATTTAATGTTGTCGCAGGAGTATTATAAAGAACTGGGCTTGGTGTGTGGGTCTTACATGTGGAGGTGCTCCGTGTGCAAGTGTTCCTGTACCCTACTGAATGATCCAGTGTGAAAATAGATTTCATATTAATATATCTCACTGATGAGCTACTGTGAAAGCTTGTGAGGAATAATTCTTTAAAAGTTATAGTCACTGTTTTATTTCTTTGAATCTATGCCTGGGGGTTGTCCAGGCAGAGCTTTCCTGGGTGACGTTACACTGGAAAAGTGCACAGGTGTGTCTCTCTTAGTATCAGCAAAGTGTATGTAGGTATGTGGAAACTGTTGATTTTACATGGAGGAAGGTCAACCAGGCATTAACAGTTTGCTACACTGAGCTGTATGCCTATAAGGGCCTCCCTATTCCTGGGCCCCTGGCTACAGCATGGTGCCATATGAAACAAAATGCCCAGATCTCATAGTCCTGTCTCTCATATACCTGAATTGCTCCCTGAGCTCAGTCTTCCTTTTTGGAAAACTGATGCCGGTTGCCATGCTGAAGTTACTAGTCCCATGTAGGCAAATTCAGACTTGTTAGGAATGGGTAAAATTGGGATTTATTTTGCTTTTTGAACAAAGTAGCATCCCAGAGCCTGGGATGTTTCATATGAAGCTGAATTTATAGTGAAAACCTTTAAACTGTGGTGAACTGTGATTAAAAAACATATTTTTTTGATCCACTGCTAATGCCTCAAAGTGCAGTGAATGCAGAGGGTCACATTTTCAGAGAGCTGAGATGCAGACTTACAGGTTTAAATTCACGTGAGAATTCTTGTGCTTGAACGATGGATGATGCGCTCTTTGGAGTGTCTGCATTTTGTATGTGCAGTGAGAATTTTCTCTGAGTGTGTGCACAGCCTATTCAAAATCTGCTGGAGTTAATTGAAATCTACTGCAAAACTGAAACAAGAAAAATCACGTTTGCCAGGGACATTTTGGAGAGGAGTTCTTCCTTTCTACACTTTTTTTTTTTCCCTGTGATTATTCTTATTACAAACGCTGTAAAGACTGCGGACTAGACTTACAGGTAGTTTTCACGATGGTATTTGATTTTTTTTTTGGGACACTTAGAAATTATTTTTATGAAATCAAGTAACTGAGCCATTCACAAAATTGATTTCGTTTGGTTGATATTTTAATCCTTTCGACCACATCTCATTTAAACTGTTTAGATACATCCTGTATTTTCTGATTTTAATTTCATCACTATTTCTAATGACTAGAGCTGGCTTAAGAATGAAGTTTCTTGAAGTTTGGAATTTACTAAATGCTTACGTTTTATTTCATAGACCAGAAGGCACTGAAATTGCTGGCAGACTAGAAGCTCCCAAGACACTGTAGCTCTTGACATGAAGCTAGCTAGAACATTCCATTTCACTCTACTACCACACCATCAGTTTCACTTAACAGCTGCCAAGGACTTTACCATTTCTGCCCCTAAACCAGTGATTCTCAAAAAATTGAGATATAGTTCTGTCTGTCTTCAGTTCCACAGAAGTCTGCTGAAGCTAAGCAGTTTCAAATGAACCTTTGTGTTTCCGTGAACCATAGTTTTTGCCATAAAAATTTKTCCTGTGGAAAATGAGTGATGATAACAATATGGTTATTATGAAGTGCCTCTTTGCTTCTCTGCCTCACAACTAGTCTGAATTTGGAGTGACTTCACTGAAAATCCCTGCTGGAACAACAGAAGGAACAGAGCAAGCTAGTACAGAAACAAACCCAGGTTTTTGCTGCTTTTCCCCCAAGATGGCAGATTTCCCCCCTAAAGAAAGGTTTGCAAAGAGAGAAGGTAAGAAATAAGGTGTAGACTGGACTGATTCACAGTCAGATCAAAAAGGCTATGTCTGGCTTATGGTGCACATGGAGTCTCAGGAATGGAGACACAAGGATGMTGATGGGGAAGGGGTTGGCGCACACCTGTGTCTTCCTACAGCATGTGGTTTGGGCACCTGTGGCATCTGCCTCTAGACCTGGGAGGGGACATGCATTCCTAGAGACTAGACATAGATTTCTAGGCAGGTGAAGGAAGGCCCCTGCAGTGTCCTGCTGTATTCAGGACCCTGTGTGTGTGTGAGGATCACACACCCTTTTGCCAGGACATTTAATTCCAGCATTCCAAATAATGCATTTAGACACTGATAGAAAAAGCTCATCCTCTTCAAAAAGTCAGTGAATGAACTATGAAAGCAGATCCAAAAGAAAATACAGTTCTCTGAAAGGTTGAATAGATAGCAACCAAAAATAATCTTTTTATGTGATAATTCTAATTTAAAAAGAAAAACTGTTACCAAACAACCTTTCCAGGGCCAGGGAAGCCTGTTTCATTATGGAGTAATTGCAGCATATATGTGTATGCGTTAAGAAAATTACATGTATGCATGTCTAATTACAGCTGAGGAGCCATGAGCTATTTTGAATGGCTGTTAACAGTGTAAACAATGAGGTTATTCATGGGCTGGGTTCTGGCTGGGCTTGAATGCAGGTGCAGAGTATGTGCTTAGGTGTGAGGAGGGAGCAGTACCCACAGTTGTCTTCCCTCATTTTGTATGCACTGGGCAGAATTACAAAGGAAGTTTACTCATATGAGTAACGCAGTTACACTGCAGTTTGATTTCTCATTAAGTTTATGTTTTACTGAGGCATGCTATTTAATTTAAGCCTCTATTGAACCAAGCTCATAAACATTTACTACAGCAGGCTGTTCGCGTTTCTTCCTCACTTGAAATGGCGGCCCTTCCAAACTATCAACAAGGAGTTGTCCAATCAAGACTTTAATTATGAAGGATTGTCTGTTGTGGCTTTTAATTCCTTCTGGACTATCGTTGTCCTTTAATTAAGAGTAGAGGTTATGATTAGTATTTTTCTATTACATAGCAATAAATGTGTTTCTTCAGAGTGTTCTTAAGGTTTTACCTTTATATAAAGTTGAGGACTTTATTTTCCCTTTCTGTGATCTCTGCCAGGAGATGTTGCAGTTGCTTTAAAGCAGTTTTTCAGGCCGCCTTGTCTGTAATTTTAGTTTACATTTTACATCCATGTGGCAATGTTTGAGTAAAGCTGTGTATGATGACTGCATACCTGAAAAGACAATAAATCTTAAATACTACAAATATATGGTAATGGAAAGGTCATTTACCACCCCAACTGTTTTTAGGGAACAACTCATGTCTATCTTAAGTCTATTAAGTTCAAAATTTAATATGAGATTTCTAGTCAGCTTCTGTATCTCAGCTTTCCAGAAGACTCAAATGACTCATCATTCTAAAACATCTGTGCAGAGTCTAACTGGAAACATGGTTGAATTTTAATGAAGAAGTGGTAGAAACATAAGTCTAACACAGTAAGAAAAGTTAGGTAAAAGCTCTGATTCAGAAGGGAAAAATATTTCGCTGGAGTTATGCTACTGAGGTTTCTCTGAACATAATTAGAGAAAGTAAATTTTCTATGTAAACAAACTAAAAAGCTTATCCAAACACATCAGAGTATTTTACATATGCAGTGTTCTTTACTGGCAGATCCAAGAGTTCTTTATAAATATTTGTTATTAAAATTTCTACATTATCCTGGCAATGTAGATAAGTATTACTTGTACTGTTCTACAGCCAGGGATACTATATTAAATGTCACTCAGAAAATTAATTTTAAAGAGAACGATGAGGCTCTGTATCGGATCTTGCTTCTCTACACTAATCACCGATATATTTCCTCTGGGAAGGAAGGAGCAAAAAATTTTCTCTCTAGGTTCGTAGTCTTACTCTGATTTCAGCTAAGTGTTAATTGACTTCGCTGAACAAAATGTCATTTTTCTGAAGTAGCAAATAATGCTAGAAGAAACAATATGTCTTTCAAAGCATTATCTTTTTTGTTAGTGATTGAGACTATGTGATGTTTTTATTTTTAGTAAGAAAAGTCTCCAAGAAAGTTGTCAGTACCACAATCCACTTACTTTAAGCCATTATAATAATTTTTTCAACCTTTAAAAACCTCCGTACTTCCAATATACTTAAAATTGCCAAGCTAGAAAATGATTCTTGCATCTTCTTAAAATAGTTTTAATAGCAGGAGAGCAGTAAGATACATGTGAAAAAGCTTCTGTATGAGAATCATTTGGCAGGAATGCCACAGTTTCCCTGTTACAGTTGACTACCTGAGCTTTACTGGGGGCAAGATACCATCCCATCAGATAAAGTTGCTTTGGTTCATAAATAATGCATCATCCTGTTTTATTCTAGTTTAATTGGAGCAATTTACTGGCCTCTGATTAATAAAAGGATAAAACTGAAAAAAAGTGTAAATAAATCTAAAGCAAACTCTGAAAGGCAGTCTTTTGGCCAAATTAATTTAAAGGACCACTTCTATTGAAACAGAGGCTAACAATAAAATGGAACTATATTCCTCCGGACCACTTATATTGAAACAGAGACTAACAATAAAATGGAACTATGTTCCTCCAGGTCAATTTCCGTGGCAGACACTATGGAATAAGAAATATAGACCACACTTAATTATAAGAAAGAGGAGAAAGGTAATTTATGCATCAAAAAAAATCTTACAAAAACGTTTTGCATTTTTACTGCATGATAAATAATACCTGATCAAATTAATTCAGTGTTTGGCCCTGGATCCTCCTCTGTATTCAGTTGAAAACTGCATATATAAACTCAAGAGATGATTTGGTTTAGATTGGTTTGTCTTGTTTTACAACAGGATGAGCAAGTTTACTGTGAACAAATTTTGAAGAAATGTTGCTATAATTATCAAACTATTGCTGATTTGAACTTCTAAATACAGTTTGCCATCCAGCAAACTCTGTTGCTGTGAATGTAGTAGATACCAATAATACAGGCTTTCTTCTTGATGCTTAGGAAAAGATGACTCGGAATAATAAAAATCATGGTCCGCACTTCACAGATGAGATGATCAAGAAGTATTTTTTCACCTTTTCAAGTTTCCTGTTTGATCTGTGAAACTGCAGTCAGGAGAAGACAAAAGCATGAAAACATTTTGGGGGGAGGGGGGGAAAGCCTTTCAGTATTTCTGTACTGTTTGGAAGCTTTCAAGATGCAAAGTGATATTTGCAGCTTGGCAGTTTGGGGAGCTTTTTCAGAATTAAACATTTGGAAATGTCTCCATTACTCATGCTGATAAGGAKCTATGAGCTGACATTCTCAGCAAGTCCTTTTCCTGTCCAGAACATGCTGATGTTTCTCTGGCAAATGTAGCTAAAATTCGTGCAGGAAAAGATGTGCATTTGATCCACATCCAGGAACAAGTAGGCGCAGGATAGAAGAGTCAACAACATTCACTGAAATTATTCAGGAGCTTAAAGATAGCACGGATTTTCACAGAAGAAAAAAAATATTTCAGATATCTTTATGACATTGAACCAACATCCATATGGTTGTGTGTTTGGTTTTTTTGGTGGTGTGTGTGGTTTTTCTTTGTGTGGTGTGGTGGTGGTTTGTGGTGGTTTTTTTTTTTTGTGTTGTTTTTTTTGTTTGTTTGTTTTTTTAATTAGTATAGTTGTCCAGGTCAGGGTAAATTCATTAAGGTCCAAGCTGACTTGCACCAAGATTTATGTAAGTCTGGAGGAATTCTGTTGAAATGAAGTTAGCTTTAAGATATGAAATAAAGTGTGAGGTTGGATTGTGTGGCATGCCAATCTTCTTTCCCTCTTGAGAAGCTTACTAATTGCAAGAAGGCAAATCTACTGATGTTGTAAACATTATTCACCATTGAAGTGAAATATTATAATGGAAGGAAGGAATTGTGAAGCTAGTATGGAATATTAAGACTTCTTGTACCCTGTGTCAAGAGGCATAGGAACAGGAAGGTAGTTCTTCCGTCATTCAGGATGTGATTAATAATATCTCATTATTTCATTCAGGAACACCTAAAACAAAAGACTCCTGAAATGAAGTAGGTATCTGGCATGGCATTCAAAGCTTGGATTTTCAAATGAGTTTTTGTGTTAAGATCTGAAATCCCACTAAATTTAGATGGGAATTGAGTTCTTAACACACTTGTTCTCTTTTGAGCATCTTGGTTTAAGTATATTTATTTCTCAATTTACATAGTTTTCAGACTTTGAAGTCCCATAGAGATTCTGGTGTCCATGCAAGATGATGTGTTCAAAATTATTTATTCACAAACATATCCAAGTACCGTGCTACAATACTATATCACAGTCTATACATAACTAGCTTACCTGATGTAAATATGGTGTATATTTATTATTATTCATTGTTAAGGTACCTAGTCTTGGTTGAACAAGATAAACCTCAAATTACTGCATTCTAGAGTTATTTAAAAACTAACAGGTACATTTCTGTGTTCCTTTTTTCATAGTGGGGAAAGTGGTGCTGGAAAGACTGTAGCTGCTAAATATATCATGAGTTATATCTCCAAAATTTCAGGAGGTGGCCCTAAAGTACAGGTGAGTTGATACAGAGTAATACTGAAGCATAAGCATAGTCTAAAGATTTACTTCAGAGATAGAATGACAAAGGTATGTCTTGGCAGACACTGGCAGCCGAGAGGCACTCTACCAAAGGAGCTTGTGGGTGAGCAGCTAGAAATACATACGAGCCCTCAATAGCAGAGACACGACTGAAGTGGACAGTGAACTGCTTGCTTGTAGATTGCTGGGCTGCCTGTGTGGTGGGAACCATATGAGGGAAATCCACAGACCCAGAATCATCTCTGCTAAAATTTTTGTAGTGCTCATGCTGAATTATGTCTACAAGTTTGTTTTTGTGTGTTGGTTTTTTTTGGTTTTTTTTTTTGTGTGGTGTTTTTTTGGTTTTTTTTTTTTTTTTTTTTTTTTTTTTTTTTTTTTTTTTTTTTTTTTTTTTTTTTTTTTTAGTTAAGGGGTAAAAGGTACCTTACTGTTCTTCACCAGGTTAAGAACAACAACCAATCTCCTTTTAGTAGATGTGTGGGTTTTTTACCTCCTGTGTTGGCATTCTATTGAAAACTGAACTGGCTTTTTGGTTTTACTACTTCATTAAATCTCTGATTTGTATGCATGTGTCAGAGAGCCAACAGCAGGAACATCATCTTGTTTTATGAGGTTATCTAGTCAAAATTAAGAGTATCTGAAAGCTAGCTGAAACAACAGATAGTTGCTTTTGTTAATAACTATACTGTCAATGTCTGCTCTATCTATCAAAACGTATTAACTAAAGCTAATTGAGTGAATTAGCAGTAAGAATTCTCATAATGACATTACAATGTCATTCATTGACTGATAGGCAGTGGAATGTAGGTAGTAGCTGCTTTTACTAGTCCACTCTTTTTGAGTGCTTACTGTTATTTTTTGCTTTATTGCAGTCTCTGATGTTGAGTATGTTCTTTCTGCTTAGTTTTGCGCAACAGTGATACTGGGAACATTGCAGAGAATAATTCAGTAACCAAGAGAATGATCCAGAGAAAGTATGCATTGTGTTATTTTTGGAATAAATATAATCATACTTTATGAGTAAATATTTTGTTTTATTTAAAAGATTCCAGCTTTTTGTACAAAATTTAAAAATATTCTTAGTGATTACAGACTAGCGGTTGTTGAAGTTGGTAAGTTGCCTTGAGCATTTCTTGTGGAATAAAATTGAATCTTCTCTTCACAAACCAGCATGCATTGGGTTTGTTCCAAAGCAAGTATCTTGTCCATACTTCCAACTCCTAGAATCAGATAGAGACAATAGTAACACACTTTATTGCTTTCTAAGACAGCTAGATAGCAGCATCATTGATCCCGAAACAGGTTGCTGAAGCACTTGCAGATTCCTAAATTTCATGCTGCTCTGACTTCATTGGTTGTGGTTCCAGACACCCAAAAAGATTTAAATGCTCATGTGTAAGAAGGAAATTGTTTAGCTGTGTTGCTTGGCAGAACAGTGAACAGAAGGACCAGTTTTTAGCCTCAGGCATTTTCGATTTTATAGGATTTTCTTCAAAAAATAGGAACTGGAAGCTCTGAAAAAAAAAAAAAAAAGACGGTTAGCTTGTATTCCTTATCTGATCAAGAGGATTTCTTACAGATGCAGGCTTTCTTGCTTTTTTAATATATAATTTAGATGTCATGGTTTTCTAGAAAATCTGTAAGAACTTTAAAAATGTCTATTTCTGAATCTCTATTTCTCTTGTTTCCTAAAATTTTAGCATGTTAAAGATATTATTCTACAGTCCAACCCTTTACTGGAGGCCTTTGGGAATGCAAAAACTGTACGGAACAACAACTCCAGCAGATTTGTAAGTCCCTCTACCTTAGAGATTACTTTATTCTTCCAACTTCTGTGCTGTTACAGAGACAGTATTCAGGAGTGTAACATAAATTGACTACAAACGAGGTAAATCTAAATAAAATATAAAGTGTGTTTTAAAACAAAGTGTATGTTGAGAGGCCTCTATTTCATTCTGTATAGGTTGCGCATTTGTTTCTCTTACAATATGTACTGGTCACAATTTATTTATAAAATGTTCAGTCTGCAAGCAAATAACTTATCAGCAACAAACTGGCCAGTTTTCCAAATCAGTAAAATATATGCAAAATATATGTTTAAAACAAACAAACAAACAAACAAAAAAAGGATAGCTTTTTTAAAAATAGATGAAACCATCCTTAGAATTGTTTGATGGGAAATACCCTTACTAATATGTACAGAAAGTAGGCAGGAATTATTTTCAGTCCGTCATTACAAAATACTCGAAGATAATATTGTGAAATGACTGTTCACTACATAACATACTGTAGGTTCCATTTCTAAAAGTTACACATATGCGTTACAAATTTGAGATTTCTTCCTCAGCCAATGTGAGTGTTAATGCAATTAGTGTCTCCCTGAAAGAAAAAGATAATTGCTTTACCTTGCTTCCAAGCAGAAATGCTATGTTTGCTGTTGGTTGTAAATCTGTTAAATTTACTTCCTGTACAGGTGAGCCTTATGGTTTCCTTTATACTAAGTAAGAGTCTCAGCAGTGAAAAGAAACCACTGACTTCCTCTCCACGTTTTCATTAACACATGACGTATTATCCTGAGTCTAGTGCTGTGTAAATGCAGAAAGAAAGATAGATATGTGATAGTTCAAGCATCTAAGCCTAGGTTATACCTTGAGGCAGCTGTGTCACTGCATCCATAAAGATTAAATATCCTAGTAACCTTCCTTGAGATACGGTACAAGTGCATGGTTTCAGATTTGTATTTACTAATCATTCAACAGCTTTAATTATTTATTGCAGGGGAAGTATTTTGAAATCCAGTTTAGCCCAGGTGGAGAACCAGATGGAGGGAAAATCTCTAACTTCCTACTGGAAAAATCTCGAGTCGTAATGAGGAATCCTGGAGAGAGGAGTTTTCACATTTTTTACCAGGTCAGTTTTCACATTCTTTTACCCATCTCTGGGTCCTAAATTTAATAGGTCCTTTCCAAGTTATTTAAAATAACTGGGACCAGTTTTTCCTTTTGATTGAAAAGTCATTCTCAACACAGTGAGATTACTGAATGCATACTCATGAAGGTGATCTGGATATCACTGGGAAACTTGATAGCATGTTAAGACACCATCTAACGTAGACCCACCTATTTGCCTGTCAGCTCCAGAACAAAAGTACTTAAATATAAAGGCCTTGCTTGGAAATTCACTGTGAACTCCCACATGGAAAAGTCCAGTAGAATATAATAGAAAATGAGAACTTTCCAACAGATTTCTTTTTAAACTGGCCTATATAATTATACCTTCTGCTCTGGAATTCCACAGCACAGCTGTGAAAGAGAGATTTGATTCTCAGTTAAATTTTCTAGGACATTTAGGATAATATCTATTTGTTGAATCCTCCAAGCATCCCTTCTTTTTTTGTGTTTCAAAAGGCTTTTCTGGCCTTCACTGGTCCTTGACATGTGAGTTCCTTATCTGCTGAAGTGCTGTTGATTAAGCTCTACAAAACTAGAGTAAGGACAGTGCATTGTGAGTGACTGTAAGCAGCTTCACATAAAGTTGAAGTGCCGCTGCCAGGATGGAAAGCTGAGTTGGAGCTGGAATTGCTCCAGGAGCTGTGCGTTCCCCTCTTCTGAGGTATATGAACAACTTGCACTGTCCTGTTGATTTTCCTCTGTGGCTCGGAGAGGCTTTCTGACACAGGAGTTAAGAGACTGGGGTTTTGACTATTCTCTTCTGAGGTTAGTTTGTTCATTCCATCCTGTTGCAGCCAGGTCTGTGCACAACTGCATAGACTTTACACAGGTCTGAGGAGCCTCTCCTCTGGCATCACAGAGAGTACAGGAACCTTTTCTAACTACTCTGTTATTTATGCTTGGTCCAAATGATGCAAAGAGGTGTGACTTGAGCCATGCTTCAAATCAACACGGTATTGGAGCAGTTCAAAACTTGCTTAACATATGCCATAATGGGCATAAAGGATACTTGGCCTCAAAATTAGAGTCACAAATAATGTTTTCTTAGTATGTTCTTTCAACTCTGCCTACCTTTCAGAAGGCATGGAAAACACGTTGCTCTTGAGGATTTAGATAATGCATTGCAGACTGGAAAACCCGCTTTGCCTTATCTTTATGAGGTGTAGAGATAATGGAAGGCATTCAAGTCAGTCACAGTTTTTGCTTTTTATTAGATGTGGAAGTTAGAACTAAACCATTCATGGGAATGGGAATAAGAATCTGGGAATCTGGTCTTTTGGGTTAAGCAATTAACAAAACATAGGAAGGATATGTATCTGGCACAGCACTAGCCATATCTCTCCCAGTAATTTCAGGCTCAGTCATCTGTTTCTGACCTGTCTCATATCTGCTGAAGATTGTTGTATGATACCTAATATGGGGATTTTTATTCTGCAGCTAATTGAAGGGGCCTCCTCGGAACAAAAAAGCGGTCTTGGCATTACCAGTATGGACTACTATTACTATCTGAGTCTCTCTGGGTCCTACAAAGTCGATGACATAGATGACAAATCGGACTTMCAAGAAACACTGGTGAGTTTTTCACTCTGATTTGCATTGTGGTGGATGTATGTATGTTCATTTCACCATCCATGTGTAGTAAAGACATTGATGTATTAATGTGGGAATGAGAAATTAATGTAGATGTAACTTAATTATATCTTATCCTGGGGAGGAGGTATGTTACCCTGAAGAGGTCCTATGTTGCAGCCTAACAATCCTGAGAAGATAGATACTTTTTATAGAAAGGCGTTTTGTTTTCTCTTTGTTCTTTTTCAGAAGGATGCAAATTTAATGAAATTTATTTGAGTGCAGATAATCTGCAGTATGAAAAATGTGAAAATGCAAACACAGTGAGGAACTTGCATTAGAAGAAAATACAAGAGAGTGCCCTGTTTTAGCTGAATTCTTAGTGGTGACT
The DNA here is from genome assembly GCA_035582835.1 of Phoebastria nigripes. Taxonomy (NCBI): domain Eukaryota; kingdom Metazoa; phylum Chordata; class Aves; order Procellariiformes; family Diomedeidae; genus Phoebastria; species Phoebastria nigripes. The sequence continues at coordinate 312,300 of JAYKAV010002770.1, forward strand.
ATCTTCCATGCCTATTTAAAACAGTGCAACTGAAAGGCTGGAGAAAGGGACTTAGAAAGCATAGATCAGGGATCTTTATCCAGTGCTGTTGCCAATTCATTGTGTGACCTTTATGCAAGTCATGTCAACTTGCTGGTCTCCTGTTATTAGAAATTTACTATTTCAAATAAGCATATTAATACATCATCTTATTTATATATGTAGCACATTTAAAGGCAAAAAAAAAAAAAAAAAAATCGTTACTGTTGTATTCTAGCTAATTTGGTATTTTAGAAAAAGTCGGTTGAGAAGACATTCTATAAGTTACCATGTACTCTAGACTCCAAAACCCAATGTTGTTGTGGATTATTTTCTAGTAAGTGGCTGAAATTCACAGCCTAAGCCAGACAGACTGTGCTGCTTTTTAGAGTCACTCAGTACAGCTTCACAGTTCTTAGTCTCAGTGGATAAACTGTCTGTGTAGAAGGAGTAAAATCATTGTCTCTTAAGTTCGTTGTTTCCTATTTTACAATGAAACTATTTATGTTGAGTGTGATTCTTAAGAGCAGGTGCTTGGTTTTTAGTAACTTTAATTTTTCCAGAATTTATTTTGCTAACACATCTTCTAAATGGTGTAGATGCTTCTGTATTTAATTAAAAAAAAAAAAAAAAAAAAATGCTGAAGTAGGACATCTGGTACCTTTTGAAACTTCAGTGCAGGCTGTAATGAAATTTGGTTGCCTTAGGTATTTGAACTATTTTGAAAAACTCAAATTTTTAACATCAAGATTTTAAAAGGACTTCTGTGAGAAGAGTCACCGAACAGATTCTTCGACTGATTCAATTTTTTTTCTTTTTCTTCCCAGCATGCAATGAGTGTGATTGGGATCTTTGCAGAGGAACAGGCATTGGTGCTGCAGATAGTTGCAGGAATACTGCATTTGGGAAACATCAGCTTCAAAGAAGTTGGCAACTATGCAGGAGTGGAGAGTGAGGAGTGTAAGTACCTCTGGAAACTGTTATAGAATTAGCAATGGGCTGAAACCCAGATGGCATAAGGTGAACTGCAATCTTGAGCTGCTTATCCATACCCAGTGCATCATTTCTTAGTGTGAGGCTGCTAATTTAGATTCTCTTCCAAAACCAATGGTCCTGAGGCCCCTGTTTTTTCTTGTACAATGCCACTGACTTAATAGGAGTCCAATTTTGAATTCTGAATTTAAGAAATCCTTTTCCAGCCTTTGAGTATGAAAATAATAGAAATTGTGAGAAATGCTTTCAAGCAAACTTGAACTCTGCTCCTTTCAATGCATCTGCATGCATTCACAAAAACACCTGTTTCTTATGTGGTTTGTCTGACCTCGTTACCATGTGAAAGCAGCTACCAAATTGTGGAGTATCCCCAGTCTCAGATACACAGTCAGTGCTCAGCCGTGTGTGTGTGTGTGTGTGTGTGCGCGCCTTGAAAATTCTGAATTGAATTGAAATGCAGAATTTACATACTACAGTTATTTTCCCGTCCCCATGCCTCATTATTAGGCACGTCTACTGCGTAACTATTTCCTTATCCACAATGCACTGTCCTTGTATCTTTTACCTCTTGCTGCTGCTTTATATCAGCTAGGCCCACATAAGCAAGATGTTGAAAGATTAATGGATCTTGAGTTTTAAACGTTTTTGTCATAATTTGTTATTTTTGACCTTGCATCTAATGCAGATTTTATACTTCCTTGATAGTTTAAGGACAGAGTGGATAAGCACAACATATGTAGTAGCTTATACATATCTATCTTAGCTTATACATATCTATCTGTTCTCTTATTTCAGAATGGTCCTTATGTTTAGGAAAACTCCCATTTGTTTAGTTTTAGGTATGTTCAATATGAATAAAGTATCTTGTGCAGTCAGCTTCCCACTCAACTGTATTAGTACTCTCCTGCTATTTGTTTTAAGATACTGGGAAATAAAAATTACTAATTTTTAACCTTAATTTGAGAGAATAGTAAGGTGAACCCAAAGAAAAATATTTCGTGGCATTTTATACATCCAAAGAAAAGTATAGGATTTTTTAATATGCCTTACGATTCCAAATGAGCTACTGTGCTTCCACTTAAATCACAGTATTAAATCTTTCAATGAAATCAAGACATTTAATAGCCAGATGAGATAGATGCAGTGTGTTGCATCAAAAAGTAACAAACCGGAAAGACATGAGTTGGAAATAAGTTGGTAAATGTGAATGTATTTCTATGATGAGCCATGTACACCATATTTCTCTTGCTCACTGGGATATAAATACAGAAGTTGTGTATGAATAATACATTGAAAAAATTAGCAGACAGAATGAATATAGAACTTATTCATAAACATACTGCATTTTAAAGAAGCCAGAGAAGAAATAGCAATGTCTAGTACAATTTCTGCATTATGAAGTTGAAAGTTGGGTTCATTTCTCTTTCCATTAATCCTCCACCCGTTGACTGTTTGTCCTAGCCAACCAAATAGTAAAGCATTTATAGCCTGGATAGCCACAAAAGATAAAACACGATGAAAGACCACTAATAAGTCATGCTTTGCGTAAGTCTGAAATAATAAAAAGTTTTAACAGTTTGGTCAATAGTGTTCTTGTTATTATATAGCCAATTGCAGAAGAACGTGCAAAGGCCATTCTTCAAGACACCAAAAACTCTAGTCTCTTACTCTGAGTCAGAATCAAATCTATACAGACCATTCTTGACAGACATTTAGACAAATACTTCTTTAAAACTGCCAGTGATTATTCTATCTGTTACAGTGCTTGAAAAAAAAGTTCTCATTATTTATTCTAAATCTTCCATGTTGCAAATCATGCCAAATACTTCTTGTTCTCTCGTGGATGCAGAAAACAATTTAAACCATCCCTCTTTACACTTGCATTGTATTGAAAGATTTGTTTTACACTTTCTGAAAACTGATGAAATGAACCTAGTCTTTTTCAGCTTTTCTTCACAGATTGTATTTAAAACTATTCCACAGAATGTTATTGATTACTCTTTGAGGATCATTTTTTTAGTTACATGCATATCCTGCTTTATAGTAGTTTCTAGATGGTAATTCTATGGTCCCTAACTAGGGAAAATAATCGGGCATCTTAAGAATGTGAAGTTATATCAAGTCATGTCCAGCTATTCCTCCTTTACAGTAAATCATTAGCACTGAGAAGGAAGAGTTTCTGAGGTATGCATGGTGGTTCTTACCATCATACTATCTTCGTAAATTCTTACAGTAGTATTGGCTAAATACTTACTCTGGCATCTTTGCAGTGTATGTGAGCATATTTGGTCAATAATTACCTACATTCTTTTCCATTTTAAAGCATATGATGTTTGACCTTTTCATGTGCTCTTCAACCTGAGTTCTCAGTGAGTTACCAGAGATATTGCCAGTGACTCAACTTTGGTTAGTTGTGTGGTTCCTAGTACCCTAGGGTAAATTTTAATCAGCTTGCTGATGGTAATAAATCAGATTTCAGAAAGCTGGTGGTTATTTGCAGTTTTAAAAATAATTTTGGATTCATGTCCTGAAGGGTTTAGTGAAATCATGCTGTGACATTACAGGTGTGTAAAGCACAAGTGACCGGTCCCTTAGTGATTATTTTACATTCTCCTCACACCCCTAAAGTAGATCTGAAAGCAAGGGAACATGGAGGAAACACTCTTTAAGGATTATGTGGTTAACACTCTTTAAGGATTATGTGGTTTAGTGGAGGTGCAATACCAACTCCAAGAGCTGCCCTTGGGAGCTCTTTCCATATGCTTTCAAGCCGTTTCTCTTTTTCCATTCCTTAAGGTGCATGACACCTGCAGCTAACATCTGCGCCATGTGCTAAGACATTTAAACAAGGGAAACCAGAATTTGCAAAGTAATTCCAGAATAAGGGATTAAAAAAAACAACGGCAAGGCAGTTGAAAACTTTTTGGCATATCCTAACTTAGAAGAAGAAAGGGAAAGAATATTAGGAAGCAGTTAGCATGTTGTTTATTATATTTTAAACATTTCATGTTTTTTCAAGGAATTTTCAAATGGTATTAATTTTATTTAATGTGTGAGCTCTGTTTTATTTTCATCTCCTCCAAGAGTGATTTGTTTGAACCACATAGTTCAAAACTATGACCTAAGCCAGCTTACATGTTTGAAGGACTGAAGGTACAGAAACAGCTGACTATTTTACTTCAAGGTGGTTTATCTTAATTGAAATCCATGTAAGTAAAGAGTTGAAAATGTCCCTGGGGAGCTTAGGGAAATTTTAAAGACATAAATCCCTCCTCTTTTTCTTTTTAAGCTGCATGCCCCATGAGGTTTATTACTGCTGATTGTCATTAGAGATACAGCTAACTTTTTTTCCTTCATTTTGTATTGGTTTAGTCTGTAAGTCATAATCCAGCAACCCCAATCTTTCTTGCAGTTTTGGCTTTCCCTGCTTTTCTCCTGGGAATTAACCAGGACCGCCTAAAGGAAAAACTGACCAGCAGACAGATGGACAGCAAGTGGGGAGGCAAATCTGAGTCCATTAATGTAACGCTAAATGTGGAACAAGCCTGCTACACCAGGGATGCACTGGCCAAGGCCCTTCATTCCCGTGTTTTTGATTACTTGGTGGATGTAAGTTGGATTTGCTTGATTCTACTGAAGTATCAAAACAAGTATACTAGGAATGTTCCTTGCAGTGCTTTTCTTGTCTGTCATTTCTTTCACCCAGTATGTTTCTTTGCCTAAACCTTAGCAGCAGCACTGAGCAGTGCAGTGGGAGCATGACCACAGACAGCAAATACAAGGCACTGATTATATGACAAATGATACACTTTCTTTGAAGCAAATGAGCTGTGCTTTCAGCACTATATTTGCTCAGTCTCCTGCCACAACTGTCCCACATGATATTCTGACATCTCCTTCCTGTCAGCGTCCATACTTCTCTGAGTCTTACTTTCTCCTATGCAGTTGAGCATTTTCAGATGAGCAGAATTAGTGGGCTATGGTCCCCTGCTCTCTTACCCCACTCTCCTGCAAAGAATCCCTTCAGCGTCCCAATGTTGTGGCAAGCAAATGGTCAAATTCCCTTCTCCATGCTAAAGTACCCCCTGTTCAGAATGAGACCCTAGGTGGGATTGGTGGGGTAGAAACCTTACCTTTGGCCACAGATGCTGGCTAGATGAAGCAGAAGTCTCCGTGGTGGCACTGCTAGTGTCTCAGAAGTCTCCCTCATCATGACAGCTCTGTAATTCCCACTATGTGCCTGTACCAGCACTGACACTGCAAAGTAGGGTAATACAGAAATAGGTGAAAAGATTCATGGTACCATCTGCAAAATGCATCAAATACCAGACTTAAAGCTGTTCTTTTTTTGTTGGCTCCTTTTCTTTAACTGAGCCAGTTACACCAAAGGGGAAAGATTTTTACAAACAGTAGATCCAAAGGCTCACTAACCTGGAAAACAGGATAGTATACTGTTCATTTCCTAGCTGTTAATAACACTTTATTAAAAAGTGAAAGTAAAATACCCTATTACGTATGTTCGTATTCCATTCAAATATGTTTTTTGAAGAAATCCAGTATTTTTATATAAAGTTTTAAGGATATGAATATATCTTTCAAATATATAAACTACACTTTGTTTTACATTTTGTTTCTGTTTTATTAGTCTATTAATAAGGCTATGGAGAAGGACCATGAAGAATATAACATTGGTGTCCTTGATATTTATGGCTTTGAAATATTCCAGGTAAGGCAATGCAATACTCAGGGTTTGAGCTGATCTGACCTGGGAGAGTTTTTTTTGTTACTTAGAGGGGCAAAAATCCAAAACAGAAAAAAAACCAAATCCTGTGGCCAGAAAGAAAGCAAAAAAACCCCAACCCAGCTTCTTGGACATTGAGTTCTCACTGGTAATATCTCACTTAATAAACACAAAGTGTTGAAGAAACTTCAAAGAAACTAGGTCATTGATCTTACAAGAAAGATCTGAGATTACAAGAATGTCTATAAAATTAGCAACCCATCCATCATTGACAGTGTTTCTTTGAAGCTTATTGCCAGCATAAGAACTAAGAATTATTGTATATAAAGCACGAGACTAATTTTTAAATTGTTTCCTTTTCTATAGAAAAATGGTTTTGAACAGTTCTGCATCAACTTCGTTAATGAAAAACTACAGCAGATTTTTATTGAACTGACACTGAAGGCAGAACAGGTAACCAGACATTTATTATTTTTGAATTCATAAATGAGCTATTGCTTTTTCAACTGGTGGAAAAATTGAGGTTTCATCATCTGCTAACAATAAAATTTGCCTTGTTAAGCAAGACAAAAAAAACCCCTTTGTTGTTGGCTAACCCTAAAACTGTAAACCACATCAGCTACAGACATTTATTGTCTAATGCAGTGGTACAGAAGTGAGTCCATCATACAGTGTACTAATGCAGTCATATGACTCTGCCCAGACTTGCTGCATATTCTGACTCATTGGCAGAAATGGAAAACTGCAGCTTGGTTCCATCCCTGTGCTTTCGTTGGACATGACACACAGTTAAATGGGAATACTTTTCTTAATTTCCTCCACACCCTTTTTTTTTTTTTTTTTTTTTTTTTTTTTTTTTTTTTTTTTTTTTTTTTTTTTTTTTTTTTTTTTTTTTTTTGATGGTTTTTTTTTTTTTTTTTTTTAAATTTCTATGAATGAAACAGATTACTGAGACAAATGCAAAAATACTTCTGAAAGTATTTGCAGTTCTCTGCTCACAGTCTTACTGCAAAATCTCACTTTATATGAATGTGAGCTTCTGCATGGGAGGGCAGGCAGAATGCAGCTGAGACAGAAGCATTGTGTACAGTACAGCTCAGGCCTGGCACCAACTTCAGGACAATGTTTTCAAGAATGCACATACACAATTGCCTTTGTATAAAAGTAACTGATGATTGCAGTTGAGCACACAAATGACCTGCTAAGTGTCTAGCTGAACTCATATGTATGCAACTGAGTGGGTCAATTTAATGAAATTTTAGTATGAATTTTTTCCCCAGTCAGTCTCTAGATGTCTTTATGGTTACAGTAATTGCGTACAGAAATAAAAAGTAGAGCTGTGTCTCCCTTTCATGTGCATTTCTAAATGTGTTGTTTTGGGGGTCTAATCCTTGGTATGCCTGTCACAATCTTAATTTTTAAAATAGATTAGGATATGGATGCTTAGGTGCGCTGTCAAGATACTGTAAAAATCACTTTGTTACTATTTGTGAAGTGCTTTGACAGTAAATGCACTGATGAAATATTCCTGCTCTTCTCAGTAACTACTTAAGGGCTATGAATGACAAAAGAACGTGTGGGGAGAACAAAGAAGGATTCCGATTAATCTCTTAGGCAGTAGAGAGCTGGATTTAACTATTATTAGGGTCATTTCTCCCACCTCCCCCCAGTCATATATTTGACAAGTCTTTCTGAACATGAGTTTGTGTATGTGTAGTGCATTGTAAATCTAGTGCTACATCCATGGTGCAAAGGAATATTTGCATCTTTCTTTCTACTTAACAGGAAGAATATGTGCAAGAAGGAATCAGATGGACACCAATAGATTACTTTAACAACAAAATAGTGTGTGACCTCATAGAGAACAAAGTGGTAAGTATATAGAACAAACAGATGGAAAAACCAAGATTTTTCTCTAAAATATTTGGGCAACTGCTTTGCTGTCAAGAACGTTCATAGGAAAAATGCAAATACTGTTGTTCAGTTACTGAGTCATACTAAGCCTATATATAAATCTTACATAAGATGTCTTATAAGAGCTCTAAGATATGTCATCTAAGATATATGTTATCTAAGATATTGACCAAAAAGAGAACCGTAAGATAGCATAATTGATGTGTGACTAAAAAAATGTAATGATGGAAATTAAAATTTTATCCACCTAAATTTATCATGAACTTCATGACATATTCTACTGTACATCAGATAAGGCTCTCTGTGTCCCTGGGAGATGTATTTCAGTTTGGGGAAGCTACACTACCAGCTTCCTTTGAGGTACTGTCGCAAATTAAGCAGAAACAAGTGAAGAGGAAATATTAGGAAATGTTGTAGATAAAAGAAATTTTGTGTCTTTGCTCCACAGAATATTCTGCAGTTTAAAGTCTTTATGTTCTGATTTGGGGTGACAACAAATGTGAGTTGTCCTTTAGGACAGAAGTAGGTTGTTTTTCAGCTAGTTCTTTGTCCTCATGTAAGCCAGATAATTTTTACAGTAGTTCAAGTACTATAGTGACTTGTGCTTAACTGCACATCAGATTTTGCCCATCTCCTACCTGTATCAGGATAACTAGGAAGAGGATAGGATTTCTGTCAGTCTTAGATATTTAGCTCTAAGTTTGTCAAACTAGAGCTAGTTTGTGAGTGAGTTTAGCATGTGAGTTTAAATACTTAACTCAGTTTATTTTTGGTGGAATGAGAAAGAAGATTGCTTTGTAAAGAAATTAAACTAAAACAAATGTTGGGCGTTTGGGTGTTGGTTTTGGTGTTTGGTGGGTTTTTTTGTCTGTTTGTGTTTTTTTTTTTTTTTGTTTTTTAACAGCAATCATTGTTTTCCCCATCATTTCCTACTGTCACTATCATTACATGAAGTGGCATCTCTCCTTAAACTATTTGCATGCTTGTGTACAAATTAATCTCTACTGTGAACTCTACTGATTGGGGGGTAATTCTTTCTGCTGTGACTTTGCTCTAGTGTTTTTGTAGCAGAGAATTTTCTGTTTGGGGGGAAAAACTGGCATCATGAATTTTTTTTCCTCACTTCTTTTGCTGTTTTTGTTACTCTTCTAATGCATTGGAGAATCCCCCAGGGATTATGAGCATTTTAGATGATGTGTGTGCCACAATGCATGCAGTGGGAGAAGGAGCTGACCAAACACTGCTTCAAAAACTCCAGATGCAGATTGGGACTCATGAACATTTCAACAGCTGGAACCAGGGATTTATCATTCATCATTATGCTGGAAAGGTAATGTGGAAAATCATCACTGAATTCTGCATAATGTATTTATAAAGAAAAAGAACAGTAATGAAAGGAAGGGGGAAGCCCTGTAGAGGGCTGTTTTGATTTTAAATAGCCAGATTATCTCAGGAAACAGTGTCCTCCTTTCACAATGTAGGGAGCTTAGAACAAATATGCCCTAACACATATGTCCCTTACTTAGGAGAGATGTGTCTTGGCCTGGCTGCTATCAAACATACTAACGAGAACTTAATATTAAATGTAATAAATAAATGCCCCTAGTCTTTTATTAGTTACTATCTTAATTGTTGGTTATAGTAGCAGTAAATTTAAAGAATTCAGATCTAAAAATGACCCTTAGGTGATGATATACCAATAAAACTGGGAATATAATGTACAGTTCTATCTTCTTTGGGTATATTTCTCAGACTATTCATGATTTACTGCAGTTATAGTTAATAACAGAAACCCTTATTCTGCAAAAATTTTTCTTCAATAAAATTCAGTATTAAATTCACTTGTGTCATATTCCATTCGCTAGCTCCGTAACAGTCTTTTTCACTGAATTTAAATATATGGATGAAATTCCTTTGTGTTTGTTGTGAAAGAGTTAACTAATAATGTATTGTCCTGGTTCCGAAACCATGACATATCTGCAAGGATGTAGTGATCATTGTAGTATCTTTAAGTTATACCAGACTAACCAAAAAATTCAGAACAGCTACTGATGAGGACAGAATTTAAATTTTCTTTAATTATTGGGTTCTCAACTTACCACAAACAATCAATTTCCACCTTGGCCCAGGTATCTTATGATATGGATGGATTCTGCGAGAGAAATCGGGATGTTCTTTTCATGGACTTGATTGAACTCATGCAGAGCAGTGATTTGTACGTAAGCAAAACTTGCTTAAAGCTAGGAATAACGTGTTAGTTCAGATGGATGCAGAGGGCCTGACTTCTCTACTTCGCAACTTGTGAACTCATTTGTATAAAAGTGGAAATAAAATATCACTGCAGTAGAACAGTATCACTTGCATTGTATTGACCTTCATTTTCTGCAAATCTGAATAAGTAAGGTACTGCAGTGTCAGAATCAAATGATATAATGACAGCCATTTGTTTTGGCCTCAAACAAGGCCATCAGTGATTTGGCATTCTCTCAGAACAGGCACTGTTTTAACATATAAAGTAACTTTTTTTGTTATGTATTTTAAATTAATCGATGCTTACTTTTTAAGAAGTGCGTGTTTCTTTGAGTCTAGAAGTCTGGTATCATGTCTTCCAAGGCTCACTAAAATAGCAAGGGATCTCTATGAGGAATGAAGCTCATGGAAAATACTAATCTTAAAATAGATTTGATGTAACTCCAGATTAATAGAAATAGCTATTTATATTCTGCTCAACTACCAACTTTTACAGCATATTCCTTGACATTCCTGCATTGAATTGTCTTTCTATGCTAACTCTATGTTGTTAATTCTTTCCTAGGCCTTTTATAAAGGCTCTGTTTCCTGAAAATCTTCAAGTGGACAAGAAGGGCCGTCCTACCACTGCAGGCAGTAAAATCAAAGTACGTCTAGTTTTGCTGTGTTAGTATGTGCATATATGAGTGTGTGTTTGTGTATGGATACCTAAATAAAAACAAAAGTAGTCTTTGCTGTTTTTTACTGTCCAGATGTTTTTAAAGATAGACATCAGGAGTATCTTGATTGCAAAGTGATGCATTGTTTCAGCTGTTAGAATCATGTTTTGCCCAGCATCACTGTTCATTAAATGTTTTGTTCAGCTGCATTCTACAGCAGTGAATCTTCCAAACGAGCAATTGATGGTAGTGATAATAGCACTTGCATGTGCATAATGAATGAGCCCCTTCACTCAGCCACTTGATGTCCTATAATTAACTACAGATAGCTGGTCTCTTTATAGTGCAGAAATGCAGCGGGGCCTAATCCAAAGCCCACTGAAGTCAACAGAAGTCTTTCTACTGACCATAATGTGCGTTGAATAAGGCAGCAAGTGTTAGAAGGCGAGCATCTTTTTGGAGACTGGTTGTAAAATATACGCTTAGATTACACACTTGCAGGCTTTGGAAATCGATATTTTATCAACCTCTTTCCTCATATTTCACCCTGACAGTCAAGTTCACCTGATGCATTCCTTGTCACTCCGTATTTTTATATAATAGTTTAAATACATTACATAGATGGAGATAACGGTGCCTTCTATTTACTGATAAATTTTTCATGAGGTGCATATTATCCTAGGACACTTCGGTTGTGCTGGAGAAGGACCAAAGTCAACTGAATCATCAGCAGACGGTTGATAATTTTTAGAATTCTCTCACAGGATTTACCCTGTTCAGCTCAGATCCTATTTGTTTTCCCTCAATTTTACAGAAACAAGCAAATGACCTTGTTGGCACCCTGATGAAGTGTACACCCCATTACATCCGCTGCATCAAACCAAATGAAACAAAGAAGTCTCGAGACTGGGAGGAGAGCAGGTATGGATAAGCAGAGTATGTGATGAGAAACAGTGCTAATAGTCAAAAAAAGCCACAAAAATTCATAATTTGTAATCATACAGCCTACAGACAAACAGAGTTAGATACTCTAAAACCTTCAGAAATGAAATCTGGCATGACCTCTCCTAAACTTTGAAGGTAAGCTGTGGTCACTTCATCTAAATCAGCAGTTAGTATATGCAGTTCTTAGCTTTTCTCATAGCAGTTATGAATAATTAACATTTGCATAACAATAACACAATCTGTATATTAAAGACTCAGTTTTTCATGTAGAATTTGCACACCAAATGCATTATACATCAATTCTAACTTTTGCTTTATGCTTTGAAAACAGCTTCTATTAGGTAGCTAAAAAGCCAGCAGGATGTCTGTATCTGCTTTTATGTACCAAACTTACCAAAAAGTCTCTATAGCCAAGAATGTAAAAAGTTCCTTTTTTACTACTTGACTTTTTAAAGAGTTGGCTAATGAAATTTAAGAGAAGTCACTAGAATATCATATAGGGTGGTTATATAGACATTAAATAGATGTCTAAATCATCAGTTTAATTAATTACATCTGTTTTAAGGCATCCTTAACTATATGATGCTTTATAGCCTCTTCATATTATCTGAAAAAAGATACTCTTCTTTTTTGCACTGAGGTAGGTGATCAGTATGGTATGCATATTATGTGAGGTCCTAATACAGACAACATTTATTACTATATGCCACGTACTTTTGGTATTGGTAAAAGTGCTGATAAAGCAAGTGGTTATTTTTATCACAGTGAAACAACTTGCAAAGTCTGATAAAAAGCATTCTTGACCGTATCAACAACACACCAGAATTCACTTCCTGCCATTTGGCATGCAGACTAGCACAATTACATGCAGATGTAGAAGAAGCCACAATTGGGACTGCACTTGAAAGTGTCATTTAGGTCTTGGCAGTAAATGTAAACCCTCTTTCTCTAGCTTTTCCACCCCTGAAAATCCTACTGTGCAGCACATAATTTTCCAGTGACACTGGGGACCAAAGGAAGAAACTAAGTGATCCTGGAAAAAGTATGTCTAAAACTTTTAACTATAAGTTGAGGGTTTTTTAAAATCAATCATTTACATATTGGAAAACAGGCCTATTATTTTGGAAGGTGTTGCTAGGAAACCAGTGAAACAAACAAACAAAAACCTAGTCCTGAGAAAAAGCCAGCTTTCAGGAAAACCCTTTTGGAGCAAAAATGGGCAAGATTTCTTCTTGTTTTCCCATAATGAGGATGATATTTGGCAAATGCAGCAGCTACTGATAACAAATGAAATACAAAGGATTGTATACTATCAAACTCAGACACAAATGGAAGTAGTTCTTATAATGGTAATCCTTCATCCCTGTTTAAAAATCCTAACATTCTCTCCCATTTCAAACTATGATTTCCCATATATTATACTAGGACCTCACATAGGATACATATGCTGTAGCAGTGAGTGACATGTCTGGGGAAGAGAAATTTATATGCAAATGACAACTCAAGTTTAATTTTGTTTCATGACTTTACTCTGAGAAAGTTCTGTGTTGAGGGAAATAAAAAACACGACTGAGTTTGTGATATTTTGCTGAATGTTGGTTTAGGGTTTTTTGTTTTCTTCTGTGATCACGTAATGCTGTATCATACACATGCTGCCATAGTCAATATGATGGGAGTAGTATATCTCATCTGCTTATTGGTAGCATGTTACTAGACGGTGAAAATGTTACTGAAAAAGAAAAAAAAAAACCTTCACAAAGCCTGTCTTACTTCATGCTCGCAGAAGCCATGTGACTCCAGCTTTGTACTGCTGTTGAATAATTCCAGAATACTGAAATATAGACCTTGTGTAATATCTAAGCCTTGTATAATACCTTAGTTATTCCAAAAATTGGGGTGTTCTTGAAATGTGTTTTTGTTCAGGTCCTGGCACAGCCACTTGGACTTGTATTCAAAATCGCTGTATTAGCTGAATTCCCAGACCCTGACCTGCTTGAGGTTGATGCCTGGAGGGAGATTTTCAGTGTGCCTTTTCTCAGAAAGAAAAACAGAAAAATGTCTCAAATTCTCTGTTGCTGGACACTAATACTGGCAGGACAGTAAGAAAATAGGAGTAATACTGTTGCTCCAGTGCATTATTCCAGATGTGAACAGGAGGGAAAGCTTATAAACAGGAAAATGTATTTTTGTCCACCAGCTTTCTACTGTACCAGAATTCTTGGAGTGGGTACAAAATATATTTTACTCTTTGAACACAGCAAAATTAAAATGTGCAGTATTCTTTATTATAAGCTAAAGGAGCAGTATCACTCATCATTTAGTAAAATACCTCTCACAAGCATTCTTTAAAAGAAGAAATAACTATAAAGGGCTCTTGTAATTTGTAGCATGGGATTTCAAAAGTTTTTTCCCTTTATACTATGAGTCATGTGAAAAGAATGTCTCAACCAAAAAAAGGAAAAAAAAAAAAAAAAAAAAAAAAAAAAGAAATCAATGGGCAATACACTTTATATTGAAATTTAACATTTCAAAATAGCTAGAGAAATAATAGTGAATTAACTGAGTTTTTCAGGATTTGAAAAATTTTTTGTAAAATCAGAGAAATAGTAAGCAAAATGAAATTAAACGGCTCCTTACAGGCTTTTTTTGATTATATGTGAAGAAATGCTCTTTTATATGTTGTTTGTTAAACTTGCAGGACTAAAATCTTAACAACTCTTACATTTCTGATGGAAAGCTAAAGCTTCTATAACTTGCCCTATAAAAGAACAGCAACAAGAAGCCCCTGAACACCACATTTCAGAGTTAAAAACTGACATTGCCTCTTTCCAGCAACATGACTTAAATGAGAAAATTAAGGAAGTGCAAAGGAAAACTGCAAGAGTTAAACATTGTTAAGGAAGCTAACTGAAATTCTTCAAATAAAATCTCCAAGCATTAAATAGTAGACTAGCAGGATATGTAAGAAGGAACATAAAATAATGTACTGCAGCTCCAGAAAGAGGAGAAGGTGCCAAAAGGAAGCTTTTTTTTTTTCTTTGCTGTTTTTCTGCTTTGACATTCATGGGGGCATATTTGTTCCCTGTTTAGAACCTAAATGAATGTGTTTTGCATGAGGGAACTGTAATGGTGTTGGGATAATGATGTTTGGGTTCACAGGTGCAGCAGAGTTCCTCCGCAGCCATTAGCACTTTCTGTGGGACTGGTATCAGCTCAGTTTTTGTTTGTAATTAAAGTATGCCATGAACAAGCTTATCAGGCATGCTTTGGCCAGTCTTGTGCCTATCTTCAAATCCTTCCTTTGCAGCATGGTAAAATTAGAAGGAATGCTAGCTTGTCATGAATATACTGGCCTGGCTTTCTTCTTTCTGATTCTTTGTGTAATGAAAGTGTGGCATCTGGGGCTTTCTCCAGCCATCAGATTTGGTCTGTTCTCCAGAAAAACCAAAAAATACCTACTGTGTGCTACTGTTGATGTTTGAGCTATGTAAAACATAGCTGAAACCTACAATAAAAGAACACAAAACAATTTCCTACTGCATTGGATACCAGCTATGTAGTTGTATAGGTAATAGTTACTTGGCCTTTTATGGGTAATAATATTAGTTAAGAAATTTATACATAAATTAGTTAGATGGGAAGTTAAACTCTGAAAAAATACTAAGGTAAACTTGCTACATATATTTCAGTAATGTGTAGTCTACCTGCCTTGAATATTTTTCCTACCATGCAGTGTGCAAGAATAGATTCATATACCTGTGCATGAATTTTAGAAGTCAGTAGCCTTTAAACATGATGTGGACTTTTAAGAATACCTCAATTCACAAATATGCTGAAATAAAATGGATTGTAAATCTTGCATTGTTTTTGTCCACAGGGTAAAACATCAAGTGGAATACTTAGGTCTGAAAGAAAATATTCGAGTAAGAAGAGCCGGCTATGCCTACAGGCGGGTTTTCAAGAAGTTTTTGCAGAGGTAGGGTAATACTTATTTTGAAGTATTACATCACAGTTGTTTACATGATGAGGAGGAAAACAAGAAGTTGCAAGTTTTGAAAGCTTCTCATTTCCCACTTACCCTGTCCTTTTTCCCCATTTACCTTGCTCACGATCTAGGTTACACAGAGATTTGAAAGTGTCTTAAAGACTGGCTTTGTGTCTTTGAAAGTCTTTTCATTTTTCTGTAAACTTGCCTAAGACCTCATTTCTTTCTGTAGTGCTATGAGAGTGTTCCTCAAAGTTAAAAAGAGTTAAGGGAACTCTTAAGTCATGAGAGTTACGAGCTGCAGAGCCTGGAATCTGAGTGTCTAGCTGCTAGCCTTTGTTTAAAATGTTACTGCTCTAGCTCTCCCAACTCTTCTTTCCCAATGACAGAAGATAGGTGAAAAAATACATGCCTGCCATTCAAGTGTAAAGAGTAACCTTAGCTTAAATTGCTTGTTATATCCTTCTGCTGGTGTTCAAACAGCTGGGAATGGTTACAACTCAAACCACTGCCACTGCAGCTGCTTACTGAATGAAAGCAAGTCAGAGCTCTGTAAGACCAATCCTTTTTTCAGTGTCTTAGGACCAGCTGTTAAGATGATTAACTACCTCCAGTAACTAATGAAATCCTCTTATTTAAGAGCAATTTCAAGATTTATACAACATTCAGCTTCTATTTTTTAGAAAATTGAGACATACAGCTAATAAATGCCCAAACTGGGGCATTACATGACAAATCAGCTTTTGTTGGAAGTCTTTGTGTTACATTTGAGAATATAAAACAAAAAACCCAATCAGTTGTTGCAAGGAATTGGAGTATAATTAATCAGACAGCACAGAGCAAAGCCACTGATAATACTTCATGATAATACAGAGAATGTTCTAATCATCTAGTAATAGGCAGACCTAAAATATCTTAAAGTATGGACTCAATTTTCATTATGGAACAATTTTAAATCCCTTTTTCTTCACGATTTTCAAGCCCAGACATATAAACATGAATATGCTTCAGGTTGCATTAGACTGTTGCTGAGACAGAATAACAGATTAATAATGTGTATTAAATCTAGCCTCCACAGTTGTTGAACACTGTGAGGGCTGTGCAGGTCTAGAAATCTGCCTGAGAGGTCTGCACAAAGGAAAGCTACATGGTACTTCTGGAAGGTGAACAGATTTCTATACTTCACTTTATATGTAGAGATCCACAGACAACTGAAATAATTCTTTATGGAATTCATCCGTTTGTTTCAAATTAGTCTTGTTAAATTTAACATTTTGTTATGAGTAAAACTCTTCCTGCAACCTTTCCATTCACAGTTCCCTAGCATCCAGAACAAGCTCTGTTCTGACACCCTGAGTCAGTGTGAGTAAAAGTGGGCTGAGGCATGGGATGGACAGGAAATGCATGCTTGTACACTTGTTTTCATTGGGTGTTCCTTGGCAGCTCCGTGTAAGTGGAGATTTCTGGGCTGAATAGACTTTTATCTACAAAATTTACATTTGCATGCAAAAAGCCACAGTCACTGAAAAGGCCTATGTGTTTCAAAGCATAACCAATCTGAAAGCTGAACTTCATACTCCTGTATTTAGACATAGGACCTAACTGCTTACTGTGAATTTATAATAGATTTTTGGGGGGGGGGCAGTCATGATTCGAAATTGTTTCGGAAGCATTTTAAGAACATGCTTAGTACTTCTGCTGAAATCCTTTGTAAGATCAAATTACACAAGCTGGAAAAACCTAGATACATGGATATTGACATGACCAGTTTAATGGGAAGCATGCACAAGTACATTAGAGGAAAGTGCTATTTCTAAACAGAAGTGAACAATGATAGAATTGTCACATTATAAAATTGTGAAATGCTTACTTGGTGCAATCTGTTTCTTCTGCCCTGCAGACTTGTCACACCAGTAAAATGTATGAAGTTAATTTGAGTTTATGAAAAAGGAGAATTTTAAATGTATTCTTATTTTGTACCTGAGAACTTTACTTATATTAAAAGGTCTTAAGTCATGTTTTTCCCTGTGCCCTCCTTTACAGCTCAGACGATGTAGGAAAGAATTTGTAACATGCTGAAATGTAGTGTCAAATTCTGTTGTGTGGAAGGTAGCAGTTTCAAATGCCTTTATTAACATCAGCTCCTTTAAATTCAGACTTGCATAGACCCACCTATACAACTATACTGTTGGCGGTATGTGATGAACCTGCAAAAGAGGCTGTTAATTAAATAAGCTGGGAGTGACTTTAACTTACAACTCCTTACTAGGTTACATCTATTTATCCCATAATACTGATAAATTACATAAATATGTAAGTGTACACGTTGTCTGTAAACATAGGTTATGTATAATATATTTCTATCTTTAAGATGGTATAAAAGCTACTTTGTTACACCGTCATGCATAGTACCTGAGCATAAGTTAGCTTTCTCTTTTCATGTACTTGCTATTCAGAGGTGTTTGGTTTTTGTGATAGGTTTGTTTTTAACTGTTTGCTATTTTTCTTTGTGTGGTATTGTTATTTAAGTTGCATGACACTGTTTCTGCTTCCTGGCTGGATAACATTTTAGGTAATGAACATTCTCTTAATGAATTTTCCAACAATTCCCTGTGTGATTTTTTGAGAACGTTTTATTAGGAGCTGCCTAAATCTTCTTAAGAAACAAGAACTTGGGAATTACAGCAAACTGAACTCCATACTTTATCACTTTTTTTCATTAGTTGAATAGTTTTACTAATAAGCATGATTTAGTTTATATAACTCAGGTACGCTTAAGGCATTAAAAAAAATTGTCAAGAGTAAAGAACATAAAAGATTTGGGGGAGAAATTTGTCACAACATATTTAGCTGTTCTCCAGTCTCATTGTCAAAGGAGTCTAAATAGCTGCTGCTAGAGGTGTTACTTATCCATAGACACACTGAGGCAGCTAAAGCTCATCAGTGCTCCTTGGCAGGCAGTGGAACAAGGTAGCTTTGTAACTCCAGCCTGGCAGTTCCAAAAGCCCAAGGTAAGCCTGAAAAAGTGGACAGTTTAAAAGGGGCTGCAACCTGGCATCCACCTCATTTTCAAGGCTTAAAAAGAATACCATGAGACAGAAGACTACTTGTCTCTTCCTATCAAAGACATGGTATTATAGCACTTCCCTGCCTACTTCTCTAGCCCTTTGTGTGGTCAGTTCCCAGTGTTCCCTCCAGGTAGCACCAACATCACTATATCTTCCCTCTTGTACCAGAGGCCAAGCCAAAGACTTTCTGGGATAAAGCCAAGAATGGCTCCTTGCTAAATGCAGACCAGCTGTTGGACAGGTGGGTTAGGAGCATGAGCTGGCCAGTTGCTTAGAAACACAAAAGGCCTTTGTAAGAATAAGACAGACGGAGAAGGCTGGAGTGGGAAATTGGCCGTGTGCTTGGGAATGAATCTAAAATACCAAGGGTGTAGGTACTTAAATCTGGACCATAAGTCATTGCTAGTAAATAACCTTGCCCTGGACTTAAGGAGATCACAGCAGAACTTTCTGTAATTAACTACTGCAGTTACCAAATAGTAACTTAGCATCTGGAAATGAGAGACTCCTGGACACTGTTGCCCTTCTCATTGCAGTTGTTTGGTCTTGCTAAACAAGTAACACCTTAATACTGTGCATCTTCCCACACTCCAAGCTTCTGTAAGTCCTGCCGAAATTGTCAACCCTCCCCCCAGGGTAATACTGACTAAGAGTCAGTGGTATTCTGCTGCTGCTGTTTGATGTCAGGTTTTAATCTTTTCTCCTTGGTGGTTAAGGTATGCCATTCTGACCAAAGCAACTTGGCCTTCCTGGAAAGGAGAAGAGAAACAAGGAGTTCTCCACCTGCTTCAGTCAGTCAACATGGATCCTGACCAATACCAGCTTGGGAAATCCAAAGTCTTCATCAAAGCTCCAGAGTCTGTAAGTGTGGCAGAATGTGAGTCTTTAAATATGAAACTTTTGCTGAAATAAAAGGCCTGCCCACTCAGAAGTTGAGCATGATATCTGCTAAGGTGGGAGAAGCGTAAGAATATAAGTCAAGCTGGGCAGGTCTGTCACAGGTGCCTCGAGGCTGTACAGGGATTCTAGACACTTTTATAACGGGCACAGTACCTAAAGACCCTGTGTGATTTTGACACTAATACCATGAGCATTAAGTGCATCAAGAGGAGGAGATGGGATATAAAGATGCTTTGGTGTCAGGATGCACATGGTGACATTCCATCAGAGAATCTGTCATATGAAGGAATATCATGGCATGAAAACATATATATGACCATTAGCCCAAGAAAATAGGTCCTTTTCTCAGTACAAGAACTACTGATGAAAGTAGAATAGCCCACAGTTATAGTAAGGATATGTTATGCATCATTGAGTAAATCAATGTTCCAGAATGGCTGCAACTTGAAATCCCATTCAAAGAGAACATTAGGGGAGGCATCATGAGGCTGTTTTTATCCCGTGGCTGCTAAACTGCACAAAATCTGCTGGAAAAAGGTTTTCTTACATCACTATTCAGGAAAGTTGTTAAGGAAAAAACTATGCTCTACTCACCATCATGTATTCCTTATTTATCAGACACTATTGGGCTTAGTTTGTATAGTATACCTTGCAGTTGAGCATTAGGTGGTTTCTTTTCTTGGTGCTTTACCTGAAGTTACATGTCAAAATAAAAGCAGAACACTTCTATTGCTATCATTTTATTTTCCAGAAACATATTTTTTTGCTCTGTAGAGCAACAGTAATTCAGGCAATGACACTGCTGTGCCCAATCACATGGGAAGATCTCTGTAAAAAGGGAAAAAGATAATAGTTCTCGAAGTCGTAATAGAAATTGTGTTGTTTTTACCATAAATAGGGTAAGATAGTATCATCTCTGTTCAGGAATAATGGGACTTTACATTCCTGCCATCTGAGAGACATGTTTGTATAAATAAAGCATATAGTGTTCAAGATGTAGGTTAATGTTGGCAGAGCAGGAAATTCTAGGATAGGATTAATCCTACTTAGTCATTGCAAGCAACACCTTAGCTAGCCAGCTATGAGGAAGTGTGAGCTTTATCTGCCTTCCTCTGTAGCACAGGCCATGATCTATTTCCTAAGATTATTGGGGAGTTTTGTCTTACAAAGTCAGTGCGATAGCCTTGGACATTAGTGGATGTCTTTGATATCTCTTCTTGTGACATTACAGTTGTGACTTAGTCCTTTACTGATGACCTCAAGTTTATTATAGGGTGGTGGTGAGTTCACATTCTGTCAAGTATCTATTTGAATTAATACAGACAACTTAGTTGCTTGTAATTACAAGGGACCAGAATTAGTAATGTAAGCAACATCTTCCAGTCCTGTGTTCATTATCGTTCATTATCTTACACTGTAGCAAACCTAATTTTCTTGTTTTCACTGTGAAATTATTTTGCATCCATGCTGTTCATTGCTGTTAGTTACAAACCAAATACAATCTCAGTTTGGGAGGTAAAAAATTAAGGGAAGAAACAAAAATAATTGTTGTGTGATGGCTGTTGTCTCGATGTTATGCTACTTTGTGGATAAATCAATCCAAAATTTTAAAGTGTGGTTGGTTTTTTTTTTTTTTTTTTTTTTTTTTTTTCAGTTTTATGTAATAAATCATGTAAGGAACTGTCTTTCTTTCCTGGCTGCTGAAATACCCTAAGCTTGGTATGCTTGCCCTTTATAAGAGCACAGATTTTCAGCAGCCATATCTTCACAAATGGGGTGGGTCTTACTCCTGTTGTTTTCAAAGAAAGAAATTAAACAGAAGACAGACACCAGCAAATGATTTAACAGCCAAGTGGCAAGTGCTCACATAGGATTGACGATCTAGCCCCCCTTTGCTCTGAAGTGACCAAAACGTTAATATTCTGTACCTCAACATCATATGCTACTAGGTTGTTTCCAAGAGGAGGAAATTGTTTTCCAATGGATGCATCTTCCCATTCAAATGCATTTTTGTAATACTAAGTCCTGGTTGCATGTATATGCCACTTAATGGCATATCTGTGAGTTTTACTGAAGGGCAGTTCTGCAGGTTAAGACAACATGAGGTTGACTGGAAAAAGTAGAACTTTTTTGGGTTTCATGTTGATTTTAATTTAAATTAATGCTTTCAATTACTGTATACATTTTCTTTAAAAATTTATTTTTTGAAAAAACATGAAATCCATTTTTAAACAAGTACTAAAAATAGTCTGGGCCTTTTTCATTTTAAGTTGAAAAATTTTCTATGAGCTGAATATTCTAAAGCTTGATTTATATCTTTTCGTATCAAAGACAATCATCTCTCATCTTATATTACTAAAGTATTGGCTAAGGTTATATTACTTTTGAGGAAAAATAATCTTTTAGATGGTAAACGAAAATTTTTCTTTCTACCACCAAAGAGAGCACCTGTTGTGGTTAATTAGATGAAAAATACTTGATTTGCTCAGGAGTGTGAGGGGAGGCTTTATAATACATATTTTAGGAAAGAATTTATGCAGTATTTTTATAACTTATGAACCATATTTTAACTCAGTGTTTTCATTGAACTTCCTTAATTGTGACCTTCAACTGCAGGTGATAGACTATTTTGCATTGAGATTTTGCAATTAGCATTATTGTTAGAGGAATAAATGGTGAATGTTCATGAGAGTTGACATCAATATTGTTACTGTAACCTGAATTGCACAAGGGCTTGATCGTGCCCCTGCTGAAGCTGAGGAAGTTTTTTGTATCAGGAGCACTCATGCCTGTGTGCTGAAACCCTATCTAGTGCTTGTGTGTTTGTGAAGAGATTTTTTTTTTTTTTTAACAAGTTTGCTGTAGATGGAGAGTTGCCAACTGTGAAATAAGGTTTTATGGGTGGCAGAAAGGAGGCTTCATTATTTACATTTCCATCAAACACCTGAATAAATAACTCTGTATAAGAGCAAGTGAGGTTCTGCGGAAATGGTTTGCACTAGATCAAGTTTCCTTTTTAAGATCAATATGAACAACAGTATTTTTCTAGATTTGCACGGTTTAGGGCAGCTAATTAAAAAAAGGATCCTAAAGCCCAAGTTTGCTTCTTGATATACCTGTTTTTACTAATTTTATTTCTTTTGGAAGCTAGAAGAAAAGTCCTTATGAATTTTTAACGCACAGTAGAGGGAAATAATAAGCAACAGTCATGTCAGTGGACTGATTTAGTACTGTAATTGTTAGCCAAATGCTTGTGCTTCTGATGAGACAAGAAAACATTTAACTAAACTTGAAGTATGTAAAAGGCTATAGTGAAATATGCTGTATCCTACAATAATTAGGAAGTTGTTCTAATGCATTAAATTTACATGTATTTTAGTGGGACCTGGGAAATTCCCAAAAAAGGGGATGCACCTTCCATTTCTGTTTCGATAAAATCAGCATTTCCCCTTGAATTCTGACAACATTCTAGACCCAAAAATCTTACTATGTCATATTGAAATACAAGATCATAGTTGTAAATCCCACAGCCAGCTGACAAACTTCACTGCTGGGAAAGAATGGAGCCGATGGACATGGGAGTATGAAATTCAGACAGGGAAGAAATTTGCATGTGAATACAGTGTGTTATGTTACACATTGCACAGATCCCCATAGACATGGTAACATTCTGACAAGAGAAATGTGAATTTTGGAGAATGTGAAGATGGAGGCTGGATGGATGCCCATGAAGAACCTTGAGTTGCACCAGTAGAATATTTCAGGGAGAATCCATATTCCTCTTCCTTCATCATTTGGTATCAAGATTAATGGGTAGACTGGTAAGAGCCAGAACCACTCAAGCATCAGAGATTTCTTCCAGAAAAGGTTACCTTAACATTCTGTTCTCAGGTCCCATAGTTGCGGTAGTGGCACCAGCTTGGATCTAGAGTGAAATGCACTGGAAAGTTGTTGAAAGTAAAATAGGGCTTTTTCTTGAACTTTTCATGTAAAATGTTTGACCCATCCTACTGTCTCTTTGTACAGCTATTTTTGTTAGAAGAGATGAGAGAAAGGAAGTATGATGGGTATGCGAGGGCCATCCAGAAGGCATGGAGGAAGTATGTGGCCAGGAAAAAATACGTACAGATGAGAGAAGAAGGTAGGTTGCAACTTCTGATGACAGATGTTTCACACATGGTTCCAGGAACAGAAAGAGTGCCACAAGAGATGAAGGAAATATCTCCCTCTCTCTAGAGCAAACCATTGCGTTGCAGATGACCATCTAGGAACGACTGCAAATTGTTGGACCGCTAAGGTACCACTGATGAGGTTGGCTGCTCTGCATGCATGGATTTCTTGCACTACCCAGTGTTTTGCTCTCAAAACAAAGCCAGACTGAGTATGACAGATCAGGGATGTTTCAGGGGAAGTGAAAAAGGAAAAGCTTCCCACAGTTATACAGGACCTGATGGTCTGTAGATGATACAAGTCAATCCAAGGACTGTAATGTTTAGTTGCATGTGTGACCTGGACTATGTGAATGAACAACATTCTGGGTTTGGAAGAGTTAATCTTTAATTTCCAGCAATGAGTGAGAAATTCCTTAGTTTCAGAAGTGCTCCTGATATATCAGGACTGCTGAGCTTGTCATCAGAGCTTGTCATCAGTGTATTTCATTAGGAATGGATTTAATAATCACATGGATCCTTATATAAAGGATTAGTAGCAGCACTTCACTATTTTTTCCATATTATAAACAATTTGGTTATCACTTCTTCCCAAAAAGTTCTGCTTGAAACAGTTAGCTCTTTCAGATCATGAGTTTAGAAAATTTAGTAAATACTATTAACCAATGTTTATTTTTGGTATTTAAGCATCGGATCTATTGCTGAACAAGAAAGAGAGAAGACGGAACAGCATTAACAGGAATTTTGTGGGAGATTACATAGGCATGGAGGACCATCCAGAGCTACGCCAGTTTGTGGGCAAACGGGAGAAGATTGATTTTGCAGACACCGTAACTAAGTATGATAGACGGTTTAAGGTAGGTTTAAGAGCAACATCCACTAATGATTTAGTTCTGCTAGGGAGTTACAGATGTCTTTACCATCCTTTAACAGAAACTCCACCATGTTAGTGTCAGACCATCTAGGATACCAGCTTGAAAAAAGTATTTTGGACCTAAAAGACACCTAGGGAAGCAGTTACACCCTTGTGATCGGAACATTGCCATTGTCAAACCTATTGTCCCAGGATGAAGGCTTTATGGGACTTGCTGTGCAGAAAGCTACATTAGTTAGGAAATGGGGACCAAAGCTACTTTCCTGTCCTGTGCAATCTGACTCTGAGGTCATGTGATCAATCACATCAGTATTTTTTTCACTTGAACCAAAGACTAACAGTATTGCCCCAAATCATAGTACACTATATATCTTTGGAACAGCATCACAACATTAGTGCATTGATCGCCTCATAGCTATGTATTTTCAAACAATTTTGTGTTTCAGAGTGTGAAGCGAGATCTTGTCCTCACTCCGAAGTGCATATACCTGATTGGGCGTGAAAAGATAAAACAGGGTCCAGAGAAAGGCCAAGTGAAGGAAGTCTTAAAGCGAAGAATGGAAGTAGAGAGAATTCTTTCCGTTTCTCTAAGGTCAGTACCTTGAAAATATCTTTCCAGTGACAGAGAAATTTGTGTAGGACAGGGGGGAAATAAGTTGATTGATTGAAAGGTGAATTTCTTAAGCTGTACTGAGTCTTGTAAACAAAGAAAGCTGAAGCCTTATTTTCACTCCCAGCCCTAGTAGGTGTGTTATAGCAATAGATGTTTATGCTTATAGCCAGCACAAACATTTTCTGACTAGTTGTTAAAATGTTTCACTTACACTGGGTCTCACCTATCTGGTGTGTCCCCCAAAATGTATTCTGTGAAGCATATATTCACCATGCACAAGCAGGTTCTAGTAAGTTTTGGCTCAAGCGTATATCCCAGGAATAATTCTTACAGACGTACACCTTGTACATGTCCACTGCTTCCTAAAGGGGTGTTCTCTCTCTGGTAAGCTATTAAAACCTTTATTTCTAGTTGGATTTCACATCACTTCTGTTGACTGAATGCCAAGCCAATCCCAGATTGCAGGAAATATCTGAGGTGTCCATACAGAGCTGAGAAACCCAGTTAGGTAAGCAAAAACAGGAAGAAACTGCCCTTGAGACCAGTGAATTCTTGCCTATATTGTTTCATCCCTTTGAAGATGAGTGAACAAAGTCTCTGGATACCTCTGCATTTGCTATTTCAGCTACCAGCTCTGGTAAACTGCATGTAATTCAGTACAAAAGAATACCAATCCAGGGCAACAAGTGTACTTTAAATATTGAAATAAATTACTATTTTAATGGAATACAAGTCTACACTTGAGTACTGTGTATTGATAGCTACTGCAAAAGTTTTTTAGTATATGCTTATAAAACATTCACATTAGCATAGCCAGATGTCTTCTCACAGACATTATCCAGTACTTAAAACCAGCAGATTTCGCATTTTTGCAGAATTCTTCACAGCCATTTCATGATTAGGGAAAGGTCTGCAAGATGTGTCTGCTCACAGTACCATTTTCAAAACCTGTGGTTTATTTATCATACATCTTTATAATGAAACTTGCAACAAAATAACTGCAGTAGATCTAGGTTAAAGATGAGAGTGGAACCTGTCTTTTTAGTGCTCCAAGTTTGGACTGTGTGCTGTGCAAACCTTGAACAGATTGCAGCCAGACACTTGAATTGGGCCTGTAGCATTCCAAAGGCATAGTCACATTGAGTCAGCTAAAAGGATGGCTGCCTGCCAAGTTAGTGAAAGCTGTTACACTCCTCTCACATGTAAATAACAGTTCCACAGAACCTTCTGAAGCAAAACCAAATGTGCTTAGTTCAGAGGAAATATGTATGTTACATTATGTCCAATAATGTTTTGAACTTAGCTTATTGATTTTATTTTGTTGTAAAAAACATTGGGTTAAAAGTAGATTCAGAATTACAAGCTATCAAACTGTCCACGTATTCCTCCAAAACCAAACCCTAAAAAACCTATGGGGTCAAGAGGGCTTTGTCCTCTTACCTTGTTAGTATGGCCTGAGTTCAAATTGGGTCTTAATCAAGGGATCTCTTAACTCTGTATTGAAGCAGCTTAGTAGTAATACAATACTCTGGCTGCAGAGGCTGTAGAAGTTATTGCTTCTCTTGAATCTGAGATAATCTTGTCTCAGTGACAGGTGTTAGCACTTGTAATATTTAACAGTCTTCAATTAATAAAACCAGAGTGAAACCTTTATTTAGTATGTGTATTACCTACTATGGGGGGGGGGGGGGGCAACAAAAAAACCCCAAACAGTTTTTCAGACATCAGGCTCAAAGCAAAAATTGTGTTAGCTCTAACTTGCATTCTCTCATGTGTTTTCAAAACTCCAGTTTGTTGTCCCTACAGTTTAAATTTTCTACACCTCTAAGATAATTGATTTCTGACTGGTTTTGAAGTGAATCTTAAACCTCTGCACTGGAAGAAAATAATTGCAATTACATTCTTCATGAGCTTATCCAGAATGGATTTAGCTCTATTCTGTATTGCAGCCTCAAAGTTTTATAAGTTTCAAATCTTATTTGTTCTATTTTTCATGCAATATTAAATTTTAACTAAATCAGTGCAAAATGAAATATATTTTAAATGGAAGGGGGAGAGAGGATGAGTGGATTCTTGCATTGCTAGCTAAACAATATCTCAAGAAACCCATGCGCAATATACTGATATAAGCTTGTATCAATACACTTATACACAATAAAGGCAGAATAATCAGCACTATTGATGTGTATTAACAGCAATTAACACTACATAACAATTTAAATTACTAAAGGAGTTGCAATTTAAGTGCAAACGCCCAACTTTGAATTTGTTCAGGGTACTGAGAATGACAACCCATACTCTTATGGAAATGTTCTTGCATTTTTAGTAACAATAAATAACTGAGCTTTATAATTCATCTGATAAGGGGTCACACAGTTGAACAGTAATTGTGACATCATACTCTTTGCCAAATCAGCAAAAATAGAACCACTGACTGGATAATACTTACTGTAGGACTTGGGCTTTTCTTACTTGTCTTGTTCAGAACCTTGCTGAGGCTCTAGATTTGCTTGATGGTAGGAAAGGAGGTCATGCTCTTACTCTATTTTTTTATAGATTTCTTATTGCTATTTTGAATACTAATTAGGTAAGTTTGTAGTTTCATACACCCTTTTCCAAACTATGGGAAAGATTTCAGAATTTGAAAGGAGATTATGAAGTGCACAGGTGGTAGGTAGATTTTTAGAAAAACAGGCAGTGATACAACTCATCCTTTACCTGATGTCTCAAGTGGGTTAGAATTGTATTTTTGTTGTCCCTCAAGCGGGGTCTGTCACCTGCTGTGCAATAAGCCAATCTCACACACAGAGCCAAGATATTTGTTATTTCATGTCTGTGCAGAGATGGGTGCTAGGTGGTAACTCCACAAAGCTAGCACACCTCAGTTAACACACGGTAAGCATTTTATATGTTCTGAGCAACAGTTATCGGTACTTTTTATATCCACAATTAGTAATCCTTGCTTCTATTGGTTCTTGTAATGCCTTGTCTCCACTTAAAGTCAGCATCCTTTCTTTTTACTGCGCGTATTCTGTGGGGAAGGGACTTTGTTGGACAGGGGGCTTCGCTGCCCAGGGGTGGGTTTTTTACTATGCTAATTAGAATAGGTCAGACTACTCTAGAGGAATTTGCTGGGCTTTCCTAAACAATGGGGCTAATTGGTAGCTCTTATTAATTGGTAGCCCTTATCTAGTTTCAAGGATGTACCTCCTCATTTATCTCACCAGAGCCTTCCTGGGATTCATCATCCTTGGTGCATCTGATCCCTAAGATAAACAGTGTCAATGTAACCTAAAAGCTAACTCGAACATACGGATTTGATTAGACTACATTTTCATACCTGACAGTTAAGAGCACCTCTAGCAGAACTATGAAGCTATTTTTAATTCTGCATAAAAAGGTACTCACAGTCTGTAGAGGGAGTCATAGTCTTCAGTAACCAGATGAAAAATGAGGGTCAGAAAGCTAGGCCTGCTTTCCCCTTTCAGATTTATGGAGTCAGCAATCAGGCAAACCATCTGGGAGAGCAAAAGGGAGGAGCATGCTCAAAGTGGAAAGCTGTTGATTGCTAGGTAATTAGGATCAGAAAACAGTGATGAGGGCAAATAGACCTAATTCTGTCTCTAAAATAGAAGGTGGAGGGTTTTTCTTTCTGAGCTGAATGTTCTTTGACTTCCTTATGTGCTATAATTAATTTACTTTTGGAGTTACTCTGGAATGTTGAAGCAATACATATATAGATTTAGGTGACATATCAGCACCTTCCTTGTGTGATGTATTGCTATGCAAGCTGTTGAAAGAAGCTGTTTCTTAGTGACAGGTATGTAACTTTGGCTTGCCCTTCACCTGGCTGCCAAAGCCACCTGCGTGGTTTTCCACAGCCTTAACCACTGCAATGCAGATGTTCACACTTCTGAGTTATGTATACTGTTTTTTAGAAAAAATGGTGAAGACTCATAATGAATGTTAATTCTAAATCCAACAGGATTTGAAAGGTGCATTTCTCCAGAGAGAAATGCAAACTGAGTGTGCCTTTTTTACTTAGTAGGTGATATCTAATGTATTGAAATTAATTGCTATTATAAAATAGTATTTTCTGATGTTAGTAATAGCAGCAGCAGATTGACCCAACAACATTGACAAAAGAGCAGAGAAGCTTGGGCTTCAGACTCCTTGCAGCAGACTAAACAACCATGAAAAGGAGCCACACATTTTCTGCCAGGAATACCTAACAATATCTAACTAATGCTTCTTTCTTCATCGGTTGTACTCCATTTTGTGAAATATCACGCTGGTGATGTGATAAGGTTAAGCAATTCTCAGCTCTGCACAGTTGTCAAAAGCCCTGTGCTGTCTCTTCTCCCAGGCGCATGTTTTCCTACACTAGCTAGCACTCAGGTGGCTGTGTGGGGATATGGATGAAACATTTGAAAGTAAGGGAAGCAGAAAATTAATCTACCACGAAAAGGCAGGGGATGGATTCTAGCACGAGGGAAGGAACAGAAATGTGCATGAATAAAAAGGGTGAGGGGCAGAGGGAAGGCTGCCCCTTCTGACAGCACAACAGTGTTAACTTGATTTAAACTGGTTATGAAATCACACATGAAATTAGAGGTTTCTTGTCACTTCTAATCCAATGCAAATGTGGGTGGCTGCCCAAGGGGCAGTGCCCTCCCTGTGTCGTCATGCTCCCACCATTTTCTTGTCTGATCTAGCATTGTGCTCCCATGCAGTGACCTGGTTCTGTAAGCTCATCCAGTGGGCTGCTAACCAGCTTCAAAATATTGTTTTTAATATTATTTTATTATTCAACAATTAGTTTACTGTGGAATCAGCAAACTGAACCAGAGCGTCTTATGGTTGCTTATATGCTATTCAAGTCAGGAAGTAATTGGGGAACCATGGCCTCCATTTTCAGCTCTTACAGTTTTATTTGGAAAGCTTTGTTTATACCTCTTTGTAGAGAGGATGCAGAAGCAGACAGGCACCAATGTAGTTATAGCTAGGAAGTATGCCAACATGCTGTTAAAAGGAAGAACGATACATATATAAACAAATTACAAGCATGCTGGAACAATGGTAATCCTGGCTAGGATGTGACAGAACTGTTTTTACTGTGGGGACTCTGGAAGGGCAGAAATCAGCCTTGCAAATTACTGATGTGGTTACCATTTTCTGTGAAGTGGTTTGCAGCATCTTCAGCAGGTGTAAATAGGAGTTGATCCAAAAGTAGCAATGGAACCCAACATGTGTGGTTTTTATACTGTGCTAAATCAGTCCAAGCTAAAGCCAATGGAAAGTTGGAAGCTTTCATTCCAAATTTGCTTGCTTTGGGTTTCAGTCTTACTTTAGTAACCTTCAAGTTTCCAATTCACCTCTAATCACAAGTTTTGCTATTATTGAAGAGATGAACTTTAATTATAACTTTAATAGCACATGTTCTTTTGATAACAGTAATTACTGTAAAATCACTAAGCAGCATTCCTGTCTCTCAAAAAGGATTGTTTCAGATATTCCATTATCAACTCCCGAAGAAAGCCCAAGCCTGTTCTCAGAAAGCAAGACTCTATAACTAATGCTGCTTGGACTTTCTTATGTTTTTAAAAATTAACCATGAGTACTCTGCAAATGTCATTATAATGCTGGCTGTATTTGCTGATGAAATTTTAATCTGAATGGTATATGCTCTGATTTCTTTTCAGCACAATGCAGGATGACATTTTTATTCTACATGAACAGGAATATGATAGTTTGCTCGAATCGGTCTTCAAAACTGAGTTTTTAAGCCTCTTATCAAAACGATACGAAGAGAAAACACAAAGAAAACTACCTCTGAAATTTAGCAATACGTGAGTTACGTTTTTTTCAATGGGCTTTTAAGAATAAGTAATCTTTTTTCTTGCTGCCAAGGCAAATGAGTGAGTGCTAGTTGTTGAGGTCCTGACACTATGCTTTGTTTTAAAATTAGGCAGCACAGTGTAAAAATGTGTAAGTGCAAGGAGACCAGACTTTGATTAGCTCATCAGAGTGATAGGTTAGGATTGTACCTGGGCTGTCTGCCACTTTCCACTGTCTGTGTGCATAGAAGAGTTGCCTTTGTTCTACTGAACATGACATCAGGCTCAAGGGTCTGCAGCTTTGTGCTGCAGAGCAGCTCTGTGCCAGCAGAGCTGTGGCCCCACAGCAGGGGCCAGGCCAGTCACTGCACAATTAACGTGCAACCGTGGTGCAAGCTCTCCATCTCTGCTGGCTGCTGTTCCCTATCATGAGAAGGGAGCATTCTCTTCCAACTCCTTAACCTTGACCCTAGGAGTGGAAACAGCATGATGAAGAGTTTGAAAGACAATTCCGGAGACATAACGTAACAATCTGAAATTCTGAAGTTTGTTGTGGGGATAGAGGACTGCAGGGTGAGAGGATAATTCTAAAGGAGCCTCATTAAGTAAAGGATATTGGGAATATTTTTTAGAAACAAGCCTGAAAAGCTACAAATGTTTGATGTGCCTTTTAGCTGTAAGGACATGCTGGAAACTATCCCAACAAACATGTGCGTTTGTTAATACTCCTACCCATTAGGCAGGTTAGCAACAGCAGGCCTTGGATTTGTGTGTGTATTTTATTTCCTTTGAAAAAGTGGAAGAATTATAAAAGGTAACAGGAGATTATTATTTTAGTTTGGAAAAGGGTGTAGGAGGACAGTTGAAGTGTGGAACATTCCTGTAGTGTATACTCCTATACACTGGGAATCCAAAGCTAGTACCAGGAGTAAATTTTTTGTTCATGTAAGATATAATGTATTGTACTTCTGGGGTCTTGCCCAAAACCAAACCATAACTTCCTTAGCTGATTACAGTTCAGAGCAGATGGATAGTGTGGAAATGCTGGGAGAGAATATATATGTGTGTGTGCGCGTGGAAAAAAAATCTAAATTGGAAAGATTGAAGTATATGTATGCAAAAATGTTTACTCTCAGAACATGCACAAGGCCCACTCCTAAAGCTTATATTGGCATATACATGCCAATAATGTATATATACATCTAATGGTATATACAGAAGAATGTTTAGGAACAGAGCACTCTAGCTTGCTCCAGTAGTCTGCTGCAGAGGCAGTGATGTTTGATAGCAGACACATCTCTTACTCAGACCTTTGCACATTTTTCCTCAAAGCTCACTGAACTCTCTATTCTCTCCAGGACATCTTAAACTTCCTTTGAGTAGCTCTACCAGGAAAGTTAAAACATCAATTAAGAACAACATTTTAAAAAGCATAAAAAAGAGATTTAATTAGGTGGTTTATGTCAGCTAAGTCACTTGGGGAATACAGATTC
This sequence comes from Phoebastria nigripes, assembly GCA_035582835.1. Taxonomy (NCBI): domain Eukaryota; kingdom Metazoa; phylum Chordata; class Aves; order Procellariiformes; family Diomedeidae; genus Phoebastria; species Phoebastria nigripes. The sequence continues at coordinate 344,759 of JAYKAV010002770.1, forward strand.
TCAGTCTAAGCTTTTTATTTTTACATTTCTAAGTTATCTGCTGCCAAGTGATATTGTCCTGATTTGACACAGAAATGCTTTCTGGTTTTTTTATTCATGTGTTGATGTGCTTATATTAGACTTGAAGTGAAGCTGAAAAAGGAGAGTTGGGGGCCCTGGAGCAGTGGTGGTTCTCGACAAGTGCAATTTATGCAAGGCCAAGGAGATATAGCCATTCTCAAGCCAAGTAATAAAGTGCTGCAGATCAGCATCGGACCAGGGCTACCAAAGAATTCTCGTAAGTATGAATTTCCTTTAGAAATTAGTGAATGGTTTAGAAATTTGGAGAACGGTTGACCGCTTTTCTCCTTGCTTGCCTCTAGCCCCAGCACGTTCTTTATTATTTCTCTGTAACACTTAAAAGAAGATCCAAGTTATAGATCCTAATGATACAGCAGAATTCCCCACTGCTCTGCAGTTGTGCTGGAATTTTGTTACTTTCGGTATATACCAACTGTTTCTGAAATGTCTGAAATTCTTTGCCCTGCAGCAAAAGAAATGAGGGCATTTAATCATGTGACATAGTACCAATGGCACAATTAGCCAAATGTTTTGGGGAAGAGTCTTTCACTCTGCTCTGAGCTCCTGCAGTTCCTACCGTCTTGCTGATGAAGAAAGGTCTGCATCAGGACAGGACAGGTTGTGATATGAGGAAAGGTAACCTCTGTACATCACCAAAGATTGAGCTGCAAATACGCCTCTCAGGTTTCGTGTCCTACCTTTTTCTCATACTAATTGCTGATCAGAAACAGTATAGTCAAAAGTACTGCTGTGTCAGCTATCCATGGTTTCTAAACAAGTTCATAAAGCTAACAGTCTTTTGGGCCTCGTTTACTGTAGTCTTGAGACAGCTTTACTTTATATCCTGTGGCTGAACTGGATCACAAAGGGAGAATATGGCTAAGTCATCCTTGTTGCACCTAAAGCTTTAGCCCAACCTGGCCAATGCTGTAGGAGTCAGATTCATTATTCCTGAAGATCAGTTCTTTCTGATCACGGAGTAGGGGGTCTGGCAGCCAGAAGGACCTACCTAATTAATGTAATTGTGAAAGGGTAACAAAATGTTGCTGGTTTCTTTTAGGTCCTACTAGACGGAATCTTACCCAAAGTAGAGGGTATTCCAACAGGTCTCAAAGTCAGACTTATCCTATGAGAGCCGCACCGCCGCCTCCTGGTAAGTCCTCTTAGCCTCAGGCAAAAACAACATTCCAAATTCAGGCTTTCGCTTTACTTTTGTCGTCTGGTAATTTTTACCCATTAAAAAATCATAGTAAAGGTTTAAAATCCTCTTTAAAAGATCCTGTCTGGAAAACATACATTGTAGGCATTTTATGAAGTGTATTGTTGGGAGTCTGCAGACAATCAAACTGGTGTTCCACCAGAAATATCCTGGTTGTCATGGATGCTGGCATGTTCAGCCACTTAGTATAAGACAGTGAATCTAAAACTAACCCCCATAGCCTTCTCTACTTCCTTTTGAGGGTAAAAGCTATACACTTACCAAGCCGTAGACAGTGCTTTGCAATGAAACTGCTTTCAGTGCCAGTAAACAATAGAATGCAATTTATGTTTCATTGTCCTACCCTGTTACGCAACAACTTTTGTGTATGCTGAATGCTGAGATGTATCAGCTGTGCCAGTAAGCAGCATGGCTTTTTCTGCATGGGATTGATGTCATTAGGGTGTTTCACTTCTGCCCTTGAGAGATACAATGAATTTAGCCTGTGAACTCGGAGGGGAGAACAATATTCCATTGAACCAACGTTTCCCAAGTGGTTTTTTTTTTTTTACTTACACTCCCAGAGTATTTTTTTTTTTTAACAAAGGGTTCTCTTTCCGTCAGCTGCTGTTTATTGAGAAGCACAATGCTAATGGTGTAAGTTGGGTGTGCAACCAGTCTTGGTCACCAAATTAACTAGACAATTCCCAATCCTAGTAAAACCTCATTAGCCATATGAGTCAAACTAAGACTGTATGATCTGCAAGAACTGCTTGTAGTAAAGAGGGAAATTACTGTAGTTAAAGGAGTTAACCTGTCTGCAAACACAGATAGTAAATACTCATACAGGTCRAGTTAAAGCAAGGAAAGTCTGTTTTAGTATTTTCAAAAACTCTCTTAGCAGTTTTATAGCTACACGAAAAAGACAAAAACACTGGTTGAAGAAGCCTTGTGCCTGCAGACCAAGCCCAAACTTGCCTCATGTAGGTAAGGTAGTTTGGATGTAGATTTGCACGCAAGTCCAAGGCACCAGTGGATGCCCATACCTGCAGTATGGCCTTTTGTAATCATATATGCCCCAGTGCTTATGACAGCTCCTGAAAAGACATGTCAACAGGGAGTCTTAATTAGAAGAGCCTCCCTCTGTGTGCAGCAAGACACTGGGCTAACTTTCTGCATGGGATTGATGTCATCAGGGTGTTTCACCTCTGCCCTAGAGAGAAAAAATTAATTTAGCCTGTGAACTCCGAGGAGAGAACAATATTCTATTGACCCACCATTTCCCACATGTTCAACTGTGGAGTTGAACTAGATGTTCATGGACCAGTGAAACCACACTGTAGTGCCCAGGCAGGATAAGTGTAACTACTGAAGTTAAATGCTGTGTTGACCCTTATGCATTAGGGTATCATGTTTAAAAGGTGGGCAGAAGTCTTTCATACAGACCTCAAATCAATTACCATAATGTTGTGTGGGGGGGGTTTTTTGTTGTTTTGGTTGGTTGGTTGGCTACTTTACAAAAGACTTTGAATAAAACAATTATAGCTGGAAAAGTAAGATTGAAGACAGCTGTTACAAGAGAGTTCCAATTAGATTGTCCAGACTTTCAAGGAGTCTGAGGCAATTGCATGATTTGGGCACATTCCTCCTTGAAAGTCACAAACAATTCTCTCCATCCTGCTCTCACAATGTGGGGAAGTAACACTGTGGGCCATCGTCCTTGATCATTTGAAATGTATTCTGCTATTTTCACATCTGTTTTGAAATTAATGGTCCAGTAGCTGAACAGATTGTTATATATATGTTCAGAATAAAACAAACCTTTACTTATATAACCATAATCTATGTGCCATACTAGCTTGGGTCCCAAAGAGAGTTTTATGTATGAGTTTATGACTACTTAAGCTCTGCCACAGTATCAAAAGCGTATCAGAAGCAAAGACCAGCTGTTGAATGCAGTAAGGTTTTTCCAAGTGATTATGAATTCTCCTCTCTGCACAGCTATTCATTGTGCTAATTTTCAACAGGCATAATCACAAGGGAAAAAGGAGAGGATCAGCCACAGCATTAACCAATCTGATTTTTAATACAAGCACAGCTCCCATTTTATTCAGTGCGGGTTTTAGGAATGTAAAGCATGCAGAATTGAGCTCCTTAGGCCCTGATCCTGCAAGTAGCTCAGACATGGGTGGGTTTGTTTTAAAATCAAGTTAGAGGCATAATTATTTAAAGGCATTTACCCTTGTTATCACCTAGAAAATTCAAACTCCTTTTGAGCTATCACAGTAGCAGCAAGGCTTTTTTTTTTTTTAAAAAAAAAAAAAAAAAAAAAAAATTTTTTTTTTTTAAAAAAAAAAAAAAAAAAAAACAAACCAAAACCAAAAAACAAACCAAAACAAAAACCACAAAGAAACCCTTGCTTGTTAAAACAGCCAAATATTTATAGCAACTTAAAAAACAGTCTACCTAGTATTCAGGGAGCTGGATGGAGTTTAAACTTTGAAAGAAAGAGACCCCCAGCAATTCTAGCTAGCTTTAGATCAACTTATCTGGATAAAATTTTATGCAGTGTTTTAAATAGAGGTGAGGTGGTTACATGCTAGCTAACATTTAATAAGGTTGAATTCAGCTCAGAGCTAATCCTCTTGCTTGCTTGTAACATTCAAGGCACATGTCTCAAACTTGAACACAAGTCCATGAAGATGTGAACCCAAAATAGATGGCCAGCAGACCTGAAACTGTGTATAAATCAAACTTTAAGATTTCAATATTATTTTGGTTTCAAGTTCCTTGATAGCTGAGTCTTACTGACAGCTGAGCCATCAACACAAGGAAAAGGTTACCTTTGTTGAGCTGTAGTTTGGACTGGACATGTTCACGCTTTATTTACTTCTAGGTCAGCAGCAAAATGGAGTAATAAATCCCCCACAGTTTGTACCACTTCCCCATGTCCCAGGAAATCAACGGGCCAATCAGAAAAACCTGTATACAAATATGACACGACCAACTTTACCACGGCAACTGTCAGGAGGATCAGGCAAGATTTCACAGCAACCAGAAAGCTTGGATTTCCTGAAAGTACCTGACCAAGGAGCAGCTGGGTAAGATTTTACATTAAATCTGAGAAAAAAAGTGTCAATTTTTGTAAATAGCTTCACACACTCAAACTTCATGACTGATAAATTCATAGAAGACCAGATTGTGCTATTGAGCTGTATTCAAAGGTATCATCATCTTCCATAGGATTTCAAAACACATATTCCATCATAGGCCTTTAGGAATGAAGATGAACCAGTTCTAGTTTAATATCTTAAATTTGCATGGTACCTTCTACTTAAGGATATCAAGACGCTTGGCGGAGTTTAACTAGGCCTTCTTTCCCTTCTGGTTTACAGATCATAAACAGTAGATGTGGTATTTTATGGCAACTGTCACGCCCAGAAATGCTGGCTAATAGTTCTTTTATTTCAGCTTTGACTCCCAACTCATATACCAGACTTGTACTTCTTTTTAGGAGGAAGGCTTGGCAGCATGACATTCAAGATTATTTCAGCATCATTTAGACTTCTAAGCTGCAGCCTTCCAGAATATGTTACTATGACAATCCTACAAGATTTGGGGGTGGGCAGGTCTTATTGTTGTAACTAGGTATTTCCCAATAGCCAAGAGTCAAAAGCATCAAACCAATCACCAGACGTAGCAGAAAGACGGAACCAAGAAATCAGGGGCTTAATAGAGGGAAGCAGATACAAGTTGTTCTCTCTCTGAAACCAGCTGCTCCAGGTCTTGACTGAAAATCCAGAAGGAGGCAAAACCTCTGATTTGTGGAAATCATGAAGACGGAAGTCTTCTGTCAAATATTTATGGGACCTTAGTGCTCCAGCATGTTAAAGGCCTTAAAAAATTGTAAGTTTTTCAATGACTGAACAGTTTCTACTTTAACTCAGCCCTTATATTCCACTCTCTTGTAGAACATTAGTGGAGCTTTACTATAGTGGGAATTTGAGTGCCAGTTAATTGTCAAAGACTGCTGCCTATTCAGCAATTCCAGCAAAAAAAAAAAAAAAAAGAAATAATCTGGTTTTGAATAAGCAGTTTGTGTTTCTCCTTGCTGATGACTTCCTATTTGTGAGATTTTAATTCGGATGTAACCAAGTCTCAGAGAAATTGCTATTAGTAACAGCTGGTTGTCCCAGAGCATATTAAATCAACAAGAACAGTTACATTAGCAGGTAGAATAAAAATCCACTGTGGTAAGGTGTAATAACTTTGCTTAGTAATGGTTAGTGCAGACACAATTCTATAGTCCACAGCTCTTCAAGTAAGCATACATGATAAATACCTCCTTGCTAAGTAGGAAAGCCCTGTGTATGTTGAACAAGCCATCATTCTTACATCTCTGTCCAAATATTATTGAGGGGAAAAACAAGAGGAAATTTGGACTTTTCCTGCTGAGAACTCTGTATTTGCAGGTTCTTAGTAAGTTACAGTTCAGTGTTCTCCTCAGCTTCTCTTCCTCCAAATGGCCTCTCTCCTTCCTTCCAACAGATTGTTTGTTACCTCCCTCTGTTAGTGAGAGAGCCTCTATAGCCCAGCCTCCGACAGACAACTGGCTGACAGCAGTTAGCTTTATGTTGTACCAGTGCCCTGACTGACTTACTGCAGAGTCTGAGCCTTCGCTTACCACAACAGCTAGAGCACCATATATCCCCTGAAGGTGATGTAAAAGTTTGAAGTAAAACCAGAGACACTGCTGTAGTAAGAATTTTGCCTAAGGAAGTGCCCAAGTATTTCAAAATCTCCCACGATCGTGTTCTAATATTGTGTTTTTTCACCCTTATCATGCATTGTCTGTATGTACTCTAGTAACACAGCAGTGATGTGCCACAATTCAAGGATTTTTGTTGTTGCTCACTAACACTTAAGCAGTCATGATATTTTTTACTCTGAGCTGTCAGTTGTGACCCAAGCTCCCRGCCCTGACAGCAAATCATTTTGCCAAATACAGAAGAGCTTGCACTTGGGGTAATATGGGAGAAATGAAAATTAAGTCAAACTTCCACCAAGTTTCCACCTGACCTTCTGCAGCCCCTTAACATATTTGCCCTCAGCCTGGAATATTCTGAGGGATTAGATGGAACAGCTCAGTCCCCTTCTCCAGTGATCCATGTGAATGGGGTTCTTAGAGGCAGCAAAAAATTATTTATTTTTAACCATATCAAGAGCAACTTCTTGTACCAACAGACCCTTCTCAGCTGTCAGTCAGCAGACAAGCTCCTTAGCCAGATGTTCTGCACTAAATTCTCCTGTTGGCCTAAGCATTCTTTTTTGTGTATGATCCAACTGGCTACAGTACTTATTTAGCATATTACTTACAATGTTGCTTCTAGTGAGTATTAGACACCTCATAGAAAACAAATAATAAGTAAGCGTACACAGAATTGATAGATTTTTCAGTATCAAAAGAAGTGCACAGGGTTCCTAAATAGGGGCTTTCCAGTTCCTAAACACAGAGTAGAGGTGATCAGCCCTCCAGCAAAATTAGGCACGTACAGAGTGTCTTTTCAGTTGTACTAATGGCAGTCATTTTTCCCCACTGTGCACCGTGTTAGCCATAAGATATTGTAAGCATATTTAGAGCCTTTTTCTGTTTAAGATTGGTCTTCAAATAAGAAAGAAATCAGAAACAAGTGGCCACTACTACTTACTTTAACAATTTCAAAACTGTCAGCATACGCTAACACTTTTAGACACATTTCCATCTTTGTAAACTAGTAACTTCTAAGCGTTTAAGTGGTGAAATTTTCTCATCACATGTCAACTTACTCTGTTAAAGCTGTTTTGCTAATATGAGACTTCTACTTTGTCTTGAGACTATGGTTCATGTAACAACAACAAAAACCCATAAGCCATAGGATAAAAAGCCATTGTGATTTCTATCAGAGAACTGTGACTGACACATGCATTACTGTAAAATGTAGCAGCCAAGCATATAATGAGATAAGAACTATCCTATTGGATTAAAAAGATCAGTTGCATCATACCACAGTTCCTAATGCTATGGGTACACACCACCAACCCCATCTGTTTCACTCTTAGGAGTTTACAAGGATGATTAGCACATATTAAAGCTTCTACTATTTACAGTTACCATTTTAAATTGCAATTATGATTGATGTAGTCCAAGGGAGAAGAAAAAAAAAAAACCCAAACCCAACAACAAAACACACTGTATTGGAATGACATCTTCATTGTCTGCCCCAGTTTTCACTGATTACTGTGTATGCTCAAGAGTGGTAGAAAAAAACCCCCACAAACAGCCACAGCAGTAATTAGGGAACAGGCATCCATCCCTCCCCTCTGGATTGAATTTGTGGAAGTCAAGCTTCTCTATAGCAAGACCACAAGTAAGACAAAAGAGTGTGCTTAGTAACATAGCTTATTATTCTGAGGAACAAGGTAGGGAGGGATGAGGATGTTGGGGAGTGAGGGTTGTTTGTTTTGTTTTGTTCCTTTGGTTTTGTTGTGGTTTGTTTTTTTTTCTTTCAAAGCAATCCACAGCTGTAGGCAACATGCAGTAGCAATATGGATGCTACTGTGTAAGGTAAGGGAACATCTAAAATGGGCCTGGCAAAGTAATTTCTTAGACCTTGGTATTCCAATATATGAGTTGCTGCCTGTCTAGTACACCCCGCAAGTTTATTGAATTGCATTTCCTAAAGTCTAAAATAGTATTTTGGTTAGAAATGGTGAGGAGTATAGTGCAGCCCAATGAGGATAATTTCAGGTGGGCATTGAAACAAGTAGGTAATCATCTGATTTGACATCTGTGTGACTTCAGAAGGTGGGGGGCTAGTCTAGGAATTGGAGTATTTTGACACAGTGTATTCAATGCTTTGTTAATGCTAATAATACCATATTCTGAGCACACAGGCAAAAGACCAATTTGTAATTGCCATAATATTAATACAACCTGGTTATTGTCCCTACTGGTACTAACCATTAACTGAGGCATACTTCAGTAGATGTTATAATCTAGTTTCCACGCAGCAGAGAGCATTGCAATGCTGTCAACAGTATCACTTTGTAAGCAGAACTTCTGTGAACAGCATTTGCGGAGAGAGATCGAGGACAACTTCCTCGGAGTAAGCGGGGGGAAGAAACCAAAACACAACACGCCGAGCAGCCGCTGCGGTTCTGGAAGCGCTGCTAGAAGCGGGTCTCCGCTGTCCCTGCAGCAGCCCCGGCTGAGCGCGCGCCGGCTGGGCCCGCGCATACGCGTGAGGCGCGCGCCCTCTGCTGGCAGCCCCGGGGCGCCGAGCGCGGTCGCGCTGGCGAGGCGCGCCCTGCGCTCCCCGGGCGAGGGGCAGCACGCCCGTGCTACAGGGGCTGGAGAAACGAGGTGTGCTGCAGGCCAAGGCCGGGCATGTATTATCATCAGCCCTGCCAGGTGCAGCTCTCCCCTCCAGCAGAAGACCTGTAAGGAAATAGTTAAAAGAGTTTACCTGGCAGCGCTCTTCAGCCCCTGTTTTCCTAATCCTTTACATAGTCTTGGGGACTGGCAGTGGCCTCAAATCCATGCCATTGCATGGGAACTACACAGAGTCATGCACACAGGTTTCTGCATGGAAACCTGCGCACAAGTGAGTCAGCTAAACATCACAAGGCACCACTGTAGGTCAGGCTTCAATTTGCCAAATACTAACACCTCACTGTCCAGTACTGCCAGCAAAACAACTTGCGTTCCTTTTCATCACCTTACTTCTCGCTACCTGCAAACTGTTGTTGCACTTGACCAGCACAAGTATTAGGGACCTGACTAGACTGAACACTAATCTAGCCAAGTTAGTGGATCATTTTTTACATAGATCAAAACCCAAAGCCAGTCTAGAACAGAAAGTCAGGCTCACAAAGGAGTGGAGGAGGCAGGTGTTCAGAAAGGACACCTGAGAGGTTCTGCCTGTTCTTCCTTCCAGTTATTCCCATTTAGCACCATTCCTAGCATTACTATGCTCATGTTTCTCCAATACATTCACCACTATGAAAAACAAACATCCTAGAGGAGTTTTACAGCAGTAACAGACCAAAGGAAGTACTCGTACGAAAGTGGCATTTGCAAGGCTGTCTTCCTGAGCATTATAAGCGCCTTTATTAATGTACTAAAAAGAACCAGTATTACTATATTCAGCAGCAGGTTTCAGGTAAGTATTTCTCTGTGGCTGTTCTTTTTCAAAAGGAAAAGCTCTAGTGTTCCCTGTACACAAGGCTTGAGCTAGAAGAGTTGTGAATTTAGTATTTCAAAACCACTGCCATTATAGATGTAATTTTTAAGGACTAGTATTAGGTTTATTTTTTAGCAAAGCTGCTGAGAAGGATGCACTGGTACTATCACAGCCTTAAGTGCCAGCCATCACTAACAATCCAATACAAGCCTGAGGAGTTTAAAAACACCATGCTCTTACCATCAAAACATCTCAGTTTTAGTTAAGATGATGTTCTTGTTCTACTCTGTTTGCAGAAAAGCTGAGCTACTTTTCTAAGACTTGCTCTGAATTCTTTTATTTCCATACCTAGGTCTAGGTTTCACAACATAGCCTATCCCAAGCAAGTTCAATAAACGCTGAACAACAGGAGCAAAATCCTCTCTCCCAGTAGGTAAATTTAGAACTGAAATGCTATTAACCCATACTTCGAAGCTCATTTTCTGGTGCCGTTCATGACATAGAACTAAACGGACATATTAAGAAAAATTAAGTCTAGGACTTCATGTAAGTAACTATAAACCTTTTCCACAAGAGCTGTGTAATGTTATCATAGCATTACATGACGTGATCACAGTTCAGGCTCTTCCATATCACTGCCACATTTTTAATCATTCAGCACATTTATTATTTTAAACTGACATTTGCATCTAATACCTTTTCTCTCTTCCAGCCTTTATTAGCTGATGAGCTGGCAAAGTGCATTTCTTCCCTCTTTCCCCTTCCTAATCTTTGGAGTGGTCACAGCTGTGACAAAGAGTTTGTGCAGCACCTCCCCTGCTGCTTCAGAGTTGACTATAACAGAACAAGTCCGTAGACGGCCCTGGAATCTGAGGCAACTTAAAAGAGATGCAGTCTCTCTTACAGCTTAGTCACGAGAATGGTAAAGTAGCAAGCCTGCGAGCTAGAACTTTGTTTTTAATACTGGAAACTAAATCCCTGGTGAAGTTGGGGCACGGGAATAGGCAGACTAAGCTGTGTAGATGCCAAGATATGCATGAACTGCATGTGCACATTAGTTTACATTCCAGCCTGAGCACTAGAATGTCTTCTCCTATGCGTTTGAACTGCTGTTTGGAGGTAGTAGGAAAGAAATGGCAACTCTGTCCCTTTCACAGGGGAGTCTTTCTTACACTGCTATTTTTAATTGTTGTGACATTTAAGAGAATCCTTTTTCCCTTGTTCTGCAATATTCTTCAGAATCAATTCATTAGGACAGAGGGGTTGATAAAGCTTAGGTTCAAGTCATAAGCTTTGAAGCACGTTAACATTTTTTTCTCCTGCTAGTGTTCGCAGGCAGACAACAAACCGACCCCCACCAGCTGGAGGAAGGCCTAAACCACAGCCAAAACCTAAGCCTCAGGTACCACAGTGCAGGGCACTGTATGCATATGATGCTCAGGACACAGATGAACTTAGCTTTAATGCCAACGACATGATTGATATAATTAAAGAAGGTACGTAGAGATCAAAGGTTTTGTTACTCAACTACTAAACTTGAAGGTATGCTGTCATAAGTAGTTAAGATGTGACTTTTTTGAGGCACCCCCCCAGTTATCTTCCCTCATTAGGCTTGCAAATTTCTGTGATAGCTCAGGGAGCAGTCCCCACACCCACACCAATTAAACCTGTTCACTTAAAAGCATGTCAGAGACAGATCGATGATGTATACATTACTTGGTACTGCAGATCTGTACATTTAGTTAGAGAGTAATTCTGTCACAGGCTCTGGCTGAAAATTAGCCTAAGCCACAGCTATAGCACAAGAACCAAAAAGAAAGAAAGCGGTTCCAACTCTGTCTCCAAAGCAACCTCATAAGGCATAGTGATGTGGCCAAAAGATTAGCAAGCTCAGGTTCTCTAAATCATTCCTCCTCAGTCCTTCACAAGAAGGCTCTCACTGTGTGGAATAGCTTTGCAAGGCTGCCTCAAAGAGGTTTACAGAACCTCACTACTTTGCTTTCTTTGTCATAGATCCTTCTGGCTGGTGGACAGGAAGACTACGAGGGAAACAAGGTCTGTTTCCCAACAATTATGTCACCAAGATATAAAAGACTACCAGGCAAAAATTGGCATGAAGTTACCAGTGGTTGAAGATGTTTTCCCTTGCCTTCAGGACACTGTTCTTCTGAGATCTGCCATTCTCAGCAGTATTTTCACCAGTAAAGTTGTGTATGAGCAGGAAGAAAATTACCCAACAGCACAGACTTTGATCTTTTGTCTCAGAAGCATACAGCAATGGACATACTGGCCAATTATTTATTATATTTAAAACCTGGTTTTAACACCTAGTAAGTGAAGAATGCTCAAACCTACCATCTTCCTGAAACAAGAAAGGTGGTTTGCAGTCTGGGACCAGGGACTTTGAAAGGGGCATATTTAATAAGTGCCTTCAGCTGAATATCAGTAACCTTTTTAATTATCTACTGAAGATAATGTTAAATGCACATTTCCTCTAATGCAGATCATTCTGGGGAACATGTTAAGTATGCTGCTACATGTCAAAAAGATTTAGGCTCATTTGGGATATTACCATCTAAAAACCTACTGTGATGGTATATTTAAGTAATTCTGTACAGAGTTGTAACGGAACTAGTTTGTGTTTGCTCATGTGTTTAGGGAGTCCAACAGGCACTATAAGAAGTTAGAACAGAAAACCACATAGTACTGTATGCTAAACAATGTTGCCTTCTTCAAGATTTATATTATAATATGGCTGGCCCATGTTGGATTTATGTTTAATGCTCTACCTGTTATAAGAAATGTCTTTATGCAGAGCTGTACATTTACAGAAACAGATCATATACTGTATATAAAAACTGAATATGATAGAAACATGTATGAATGTATAATGTAGTATTCCACTGTTCTTATTCATGAAGTAGTTCTACTAGAATTTTTATGCCAGGTACTTACAAATATGCACTACTCCTTTTAAATGGCAAAAGCAAGAGTTATTGCTTAAGTCTGATTGCCTCCCACACCAGAGTGGCTGTTGCTTCCCATACAGTTATCAGCATTCATGCTTTGCCTTCTGAACCTCCATAAAATAAAACACAAGAAGCAGTTAGCTGAACAGATCTGTTCTCTGTGGAGTTTGTTTTCAGTTACATATACAAACAGATCCCTTCACAACATCTGTTGGATTTTGCTGTACTCACTTCTGAAGAAAAAATCCCCTTCCTTTGCTCCAAACCAAACCATTTTCACTATGCCCAGCTGAAGCGTTGTGCATTGTATTTTTTCTTGTAAAGAGCAGTTAAAAATACCTATGTTGATACTAAGAAGTTGCACAAGCTTTAAGATACAGCTAAAAGTCTTGAATCCCCTTCCCTCCTAAGCCATTGCCTAAACCTAATTTAGGCATGCTTAAACTCCATCACCATTAAGAGATGGCTGACTGTAGAAGCTGTTTCTGGAAGCTAGAAACTAGGGCCTCAGTCCAGGGGGGAATCATATACACACAAGGGATCATGCACATTTTTCAAAAGACTGCAGTAAGTGCTAGACTGACTTATCCTATGGGAGAGAAAAGTCTCCAGCTTAGAAAGATAAAAACCAGTAGCTTCAACATCCTTCCCAGAGGGGGAGCACTGAGGTCTAGGCCATTTTTGTAGAATTGGGTCCTTGCCTTCTACATCAGGGCCAGCACACTCATGAAGAGGAGACACTGGGAGAAGGGAGGTAGCGAGTTCAGTGTAACTTAGAGAATACCTAAGGGTCCGTAACTTAACATTACTTACGTAAGACTAAGTTAACAAAATAGGCTTAAATGAGGTACGGAGGCAGAAAAGTTGCATTACTTACATGCTTGTATTCCTTGAGCATACAGATAACTGATGTTTATTAGAAACAAAGGAAAGCCAAATAAAATAAAAAAAATAAAAATAAAAAAAAGGTGGGGGGTGGATGAGTGAACAGGCAATGAAAAGCTAGGGGTTTTTTTTGTCCAAGAAGTGGAGCAGGTTTTAAGAGCTGAGCTGGTTCAAAAGGTCTCATCCCTATAGTTTCACACCTACAGCCCCTGCACACAGTGGTTAGCATCACAGGAGACAGGATTTCCCTTCCTTAGCTCCCTTTGTTTAGGTACACAAAGAGAGAGAACACATTGTCTTATGTTTGCCTAAACACAAAGATTAACAAGGCTAGTATCTGTTACAGCCAGCCTACTTCTTTCCCCAAACTTGAAGGCAACACACTACAAAAAAAGAAATTCCTGTATATTTCAGTGCCTTGTCCCAAAGAAACAAAGTACATTATTTAGTATCCTTTAAGATACACCAACTGAAAAAAAAACCAACAAATGAACTGTCTGCCTGCTCCTTCTTACCTTAAGAGTAAAAACAACAAGTTACTAAATATAACCCACTATAAAGCCTGGAGATTCTCATTGGAAACAACCACTGAGAATAATCATCCACATCTAACTACAAGTTGTGTCAATCACTTATTTAGTCAAATGTCCTGCTTGGACATTAGATTGCAGACATGTCTAGGTAGTGCCTTAAAGATTCACAGTCACAGTACTTTTTTTTTTTTTTTTTTTTTTTTTAAAAAAGAGGAGCTTTATTTCTAGGTAGAGAGTTGTATTACAAAGCAAGTTTAAAATTTCACCTTCTGAGTGAGTCTGAAATGTCTGTGGTAAGGCTGGAATGCTATGTACAAAGAGCAGTAGTTTTACCTCAATAGGCACATGAGGACAAAGTATGTATACCATCAGGACTTGGCTGCCTAAGGTTATCATAAGAGTGATAAAGCCAGGTCCTTGATTATCTCGCTGCTCAGTTGAGGGATTGTGCTGATCGTCAGTAGTTTGCTACTTGCGTACTTGTTCCTGATAGCCTGCAGAGGTAGAGGAACAGTGTTACAAAAGATTTACACATACAGTATTTAAGTTCAGGCAGATAACTTTGGGTCAGTTAGCCTGACTGCTTGGAAAACAAGCAAACAAACAAACAAGATTAGAAGTGAACCAGCTTGCAAAGTAACAAGAGCACAGTTTGTCCAAAACGTTTTGAAGTTAGTACTAGTGCACCATCCTCTCACAGGCTTGTCAGAACAGCATATGCTTTAAGATAACATACAGAACATTTACCTAAGGAGCCACATTATGCAGCAAAAGTATTTCTACAAAATTGAAAAGAAGATTTAAGTAGTTATACTTACAGTGTATTTTGTTAACTTCTCATTTACTTTGACCACATTTTTGGCCATATGTTTCATAGTCATCACAAGACTGTCTTCTGTATACCCAGTGTAGTACTGCTGCTTTGTACCCTGCAGCATAACAGCAAGAAATTTGAGATTTATGAAGTGGGGATTGCTGCTCAAGACACAGTCACTTCAGGTAACAAATACCCTAAGCTTCATGTGCTAGCCTTGAGTGCTACAAGCTGTAGTACTATCAGTTTGGGTGACAGATCCAGAATAACTTCTGGTGTGCAGTAGAAGTCTGGACACATGAATGCTAAGAACCACATTTCTACACTGCACAGAGGATAAAAGCAGCAACCCTTGCAAGAGTAACCACACTAGTTGAATTACAATTCACTATTCATGGTCCATGATTTTATTATTCTACATGTACTGCGAGAATTACGAAAAATCTACCTTTATTTACAGCGTGGCCTTCTGTAACTCAATACTTGCAAGGGAAAAATCCTTTCATACCACAATGTTCACACAGAAAAAGATAGTACGTTTTTAGAGAGTTATATTCCTTTTTCTACCTGCAACTATGCATCAGGCTGTCCAACTGTCATTTGATCACCAGCATTATTACCACCCTAAACGCAATTTTCTGAAGTAATTGTCTTAATGGTTCAATTCAATCGACTGAAGGAAAAAACTCCTAACAACAACATTGATTAAAATACTTACCCATTTGTTATGTCCCAGAATCTTTTGGGACAAGCATAACGCAGCAGCTGCAATCTCTGAAGGACGATGGTGAACCATGTCATAGTCTATCAGTGTCAGCTCCATTAGGTATTTTGCTAGTGTATGTTGCTTAGCATCAGCCTACCAGATTGAGAGTTTGTTAATCCACAAAGTTTCACTTCACCTTACCATAATAATTCAGGATTGCTTATTGTATTCATTAACTGACAAAACAAAAATAGTCAACAAAATCTTTATTAAGGTCTAGGGACCATACTCTCTAACAGGCACTCATCTCAAAATCGAGACCAGAGCCCAAACCAGCCTAGTCTAGCAGCCATTTGAAATTTAGGCACAAAGTCAAGTGAGGGATTTTGACAGAAAACTGCAGTATCAGGCACTGCTGTGCCCAACTAGGGATACAAGTGCTCCCTCTGTATCCCTAAGTGGGGGAAAATAAAAAAAAAAATAAAATCACTTACGGAGATCCTTATTAAAGCAGTCAGCTAACTTCAAGAGTTACCTAGTGGTCTGTTGAGGTAATTGAAGCCCACTTCAAGTGTGGGCAGTTCACTTGAGTGTAATTACTGAGGTGGGAAAAAAGGGTCAGCTCAAAGAGAAAGCTTATCTTTTGATTCTTAAATAATACAATATTGGCATCCAAAAATTATGAAGAACTGCAACACTGCTCCCCTTTCACTAGGAAATACCCCGATCACCAGACAAAAGATTACTCTAGAAGCAAGGGTTCTGCTCTAGGTATGTTTAGTTTACCCTAACAGTAAAATTCCTGCCACTAAGACTGAACACAGGCCCCAGTAAATACAAACATGAACTGCTACTGGCTGCCACAGTGATATTGTCATGTTACTCCACACGGTGGAGTTTCATAACTGAATATTTCTTGATCCAGCATTTGAGCAGAGAGCAAGTAAGATCACATGATAAAAATGCCAGAAGCAATCCTGGTAAGACTTAACACATATAGGAAAGTACTAGATAATGAGAAGTACCCACCTCGCCAGCTTTTGATGCTCTTCTTAAGAAGTGAATTGGAAGAGGTCGTCCCAAATCAAAGTTTAACTCTTTAAGAATCATAATCTCCATTTCTCTAACTTCATCACTGGTGTAGGCATTGTCAGTAATGTAAACAAAGTCTGCTACATCAGGAGAGAACATCTCTTCGTATTTTGAAGCTAGAAGCAGTGCTGTTACACCCACCAGCTGAAGCCTCTTACGAGGTACTGGATGACTCTGCAATATAAGAATTTAAAAAGCAGACCCCAAAATGTCAAACTCTAGATAAACAGATTCTAATTTATCAGTTTAAAATACCAGTATGACAGTGCTCATTCTTATAACGTAAATGAGATTTTCCACTTTGAGTCAGAAGTGTCCCTATAACGACAGGCTCAAAGAGGACCGCAGCCTCAGAGTTAAGATGCTACATTATACAGAGCTCTTACACAAAGAGCAGATTTCATAGGTTCTTAGATTTATAAAGAAAGGATAAATCCTAAACTCCTTTAAAAGCACAGTCATTGAACAAGTCTCCTAATCAACACGAGTTGAAAAATATCTTTCTTACTTGTAAGAAGCGATCCATAACTGCAACACACATATACAGCGTTTCCTGCAAAAGCTGGAATCTTGAGTGGACCTGGACAAGCCAGTCAACTAAAATTGCACGCATACGCCCATTGATCGTCTTCCCATCAAGGTAATGCGGGCGGACCGATTGCTGCAGCTGTTGGAGAAAGAGCTGTGTGAGCATCAAAATTTAACACTATACTGCAGAAGCACAGACTCAGTATGTCATACCTCAAGCTCCCTCAGATACAGATAGATATCTTTTACATAGTCACTACACAGCTGGGGATTCCCCCAGTCCTCAGCATCAATGTCTTCTACATTGTTGAGCAACACATCAGAGAAGGCTTGGCACAAATCCTCCTCTTGCATAGATACATCCATAGGGACAGGAGACAGAACCTGAAGAACAGATCATAGTGCTTACATATCTACTGTTTAAGCTGCAGTGTTCCTTCATTTCCACATTTTTCTAGTTACTAATACAATTTCTCAAGATAAAAGAAGTTGAAACTGAGCTTACATTCCAGCACAACAAGCTTTCACCAAGATGCTGTACAGACAGAATGGGAAGACGTTCTAGTAATTGCCAGCTAAAGCAGAAACTTCATCCAGCACTTCAGCAGCTACTTCTGCCACTTTAATGTTAGCCTTTAAGCACAACATGCATTAAACCAAAACCTCAGTACAGAGGCTTTGCTTTTTCAGCAGGGAAATGAGATACATCTACAGATAAGCTATTCTGAAGTTAGAGCTCTACGTTACAAACCAAATTAAGAATCAGAACAGTATCATTTCTTCCCACCTTTGGAATACCAGTTTCTTTGAATGCTCGATTCACAGCAGCTGGAGGCTTAGGCAGTACAATTCCATTTGTCATCTTACTAGGTCCTTTCGTAGGCTTTACAGATGCTTTGGAGCATTCTGTTTTCTGTAGTGAAAACAATTACTATTATTACAGAGCTAGTAATCCATCTTTTCCTTATAGATAGATTTCAAACGTTCCTTTACCTTAGCTATGTGTGTGCCTCTTGTTGCAACTTTATTTCCTATTTCTTCCAAAGCAGCCCTTTTGCCAGTAAGGTGAGTTTTGGCTTTACTTTTAAGTTCAGTCACAGCATTCTCCACCCCTCTAGTGACCTAAAACAATAAAATTGCAGCTTAAGAGGCAGAGACCAACTTTATTTAGTGTTCAGATGCCCAACTCCATTATACACTTACCACCACTGTACTGGTATACCTCTGTGCATGCTATCCATTACTCAACCAGTGTTTATTTCCTACCCATTCACAGATGTTCAGAGAAAGAAGTCTCGTCTGTACAGGTTTCAGACAGTACTGTACTCTCTGAAACTGTGTTGCAAGATTAGAGCAATGCACCCTATCTCTTTCTTCCTCACTGACAACTTTTTAACATTAGAGTGCTTACCTGCTACTTAGCTATTTATTGTATTTACACACTTTGTAACTATAGCAGTATTCCCATGAAGATGAACAAAGCAATTTCTTTATTACATACATACCACGTAAATAAAAAAGTTATTTTATGCAAATAAACATCCTTTGTTACGCACAGCAAAGAAACCACCAGGTTTCAAGAGGTTCTCGTGGAGTTTCGTTTAAACCATTAGACAGTCACCGTAGAGAAGAGGTTCTTGTATTCCATTCCTGCACCCTCCCGTTATTTCCTCCCTTCCTCCCACACACCCTCCCCACACTCTGAGCGGGAGGAGCAGGCGGCCAAGGCCAGGTGCAAGCTGAGGGCGGTGCCAGGTGAAGCGCCCCTGCCCTCCAACCCCAGGGGAAGCGGGCTGCGCGCACCCCCTCACCACCGCTCCCTCAAAGCTCAGGCCGGCTTCAGTCTCCTCTCCCCCTCGCCCGCAGCCCCCGCTCCACTCCGGCCGCTGCCCTACCCGCAAGAGCACAGGGGGGTTCCCGGCCAGATACAGCGCTGAGAGCCGCCACCCCCCCACCTTACTGCAGGGCAGAGCCCTCTCCGGCCCGCTCGCACTGCGGCCCCAGCGTTTAGCTGCCTGAGGGAAAAGAGCGGCAGGGCCTGTGGGGGGCTCGCTCGCCCGCCCACTCGCTCTCGCCCCCTCCCTCCTACACCCGCTTCCGCCGGACCGACTCCCGTCCCCCACCCACGGCGCAAGCAGTACTCACAGCGGCGCGGCGCGACGCCGGCAGCGCCATGGGCACGGAGACAAGGGGAGGCGGCAGCCGCTCGCGCCTCTCCTGGCAGACCCGCTTGCGCCTCTAGCGAAATTAGCGACTGCCGCTGGGCGCCGCCGCGGCTCCCCTTAAACCCCCTGCCGCTCGCCTATTGGGCAGCTTCGTACGATGCACGTGCTCGATTGGTCCACCTTCTCGGGCCCCTCCTAAAAAGGAAACGGTTTGAACAACTTCCGGCAAGCCAGGCCCAGTGACGGAGGGGCGGCGCATGCGCTCGAGGGCAGAGGTGGAGGGGGCGGTGCAGCTGCCTCAGCTGGTGTTTGGACGAACCCGGGGTCACAAAAGCAGGTCGTACCCGAGGAGCGGCACCGCCGTGCCGCCTATCGCGAAACACACTTGATGGCGAGTGTGGGTAGTTAAAAGCCGTGCTGCAAGCGCGACGGCGCTCTCGGCTGCTGAGAGGCAGATGAAGCAAACGAGGCGCCGGGCCCGGGCGGTGCGGGGGCAGCCGAGCAGGGCCCGGGCACAGCCGGCACCTACACTTCCCATCAAGTTTACTGACGACAGCGGGCTGGAAGCATAGCCGCCTTCCGGAGCTTCCAAACCTCAGCAAGGCTGACTTAAATACTACGGAACCGGTCAAACGGAGTACCTGCCGAGGTGTCTTACCTCAGTCAAAAGAGCGACTCGATACTCCGCGCTGTGGGAAGCTAGTTCGAACAGATGCATGTTACAGCTTTTATTTTAAATTTCACATATGACTTCAGGAAGGCATGTCAAGTCAGCTAGTAACAAGCTAATAACAGTTTAATAACTAGTCCTGAGATTCAGGAACTCTGACTCTTACAGTAGTTGCCTAAACTGACAGAAAAGTCTAGTTACAACTATTCTGCAATCTCCCAAAATTGGCATTGTATGTTTACTCACATACATGCACATTAACATTTTGATATCCTTCATAGGAATTCAGGAAAACTGCCCTTAAGTTCCAGATGGTTCTGTTTATCAACATACTTAACTGCAGCTAAATGTTGACCCTTCACTGAGAGAATTTTTTCTTAGGCAGTGGATGTAAGAATACATGTATGCAAAAGAATTTTTACAGATCAAGACTTACAAAGGCAAAACAATGCAAAAAGAAAAAAAACAAAACCAAAAACAAAACACACTTGCGCAAGAAACAGATTTTGAATGATACCAGTCTAACATTTTATTTATTGCATACAAAAGGATTTCTTTTGACAATGGAATTTTATATGAAAAGTAATTTGATGCATACTGTTGAGAATCTTATCTTCAAAGTCAAAGATGCTGCAGAAAACTTAAGGCAATGCATCTAAGCATATAAAGCACAGTAAGTGGTGGAAATTTTCAAAATCAAAAGCCTATTCTTTTTCCTTCCCTTAAATTATGGTTAAGTCACAACTTTCTGGAATAGAAGTAGGCTGCAGCTTTATTAGCCCCTGTAATAGCATGTAAGATCAGAACACTGTGATTCCTGGCAAATACCTAAGTGTTCAACATCACATTACAATGTTATGCATACATTTAAAAGCAAGACAATATCAGTAGCAGTTATAAAACAAGTCAATTCATGGACCACTAAAATACCTCTAGTACCAGGCACCCAAATCAGGCGCATAAAAGATTTCCTTAAAAAAAAAAAAAAAAAAAAAAAAAAAATCCCCCAAACCTGTGCTTCTTTGTCCTGTAAGGAAGCCAAAATAGATTCTGTCACATACCCAGGGTCTCAATTATTTCAGAGGCCCTGGTTTTTTTGTCCCATGTCTCTCAAGTACCTTCTTGGAAACTTTTAAAAGTGAGTATCATCAGACTTCAAGCATCAGTGGTCAATTAACCTCCCTCCTTTTCAACAGTCACTGAAGAACAGAAAGTGTCTGTTCAGTCCTTCCAGTTATTTTATTCATTTTTACCAATGCAGCTTCAACTTAATACTCTCAGTTTCCTACAGCCATAATGTTCAAGAAGCTTTAGCATAAAACCATGTCAGGTTTTGAAGCAGTCAAATCATGTGTTGCCTATCTCCCATATCCCCCATCGTACAAGCACAAAGTGGTTTTAAGTTCGGTTTTAGCAATGCAGTTAAGCTTGAAAATGTCCATTTATCACACATGCTGGAATAAAATCTCTCTCCACTTAAAGCCTCAGTGCCAGAGGTGTTAAGTTTATTGCCAGCAATAGACACTGCACTGGCAAATGCTACTCCTAACAGATTAAAAAAA